>JARKHS020033131.1:0-127434 GCA_030143305.2 Amblyomma americanum | reverse complement strand
ACTCCCTGCCCCGCCGCGGTGGCTCAGTGGTTAGGGCGCTCGACTACTGATCCGGAGTTCCCGGGTTCGAACCCGGCCGCGGCGGCTGCGTTTTTATGGAGGAAAAACGCTAAGGCGCCCGTGTGCTGTGAGATGTCAGTGCACGTTAAAGATCCCCAGGCGGTCTAAATTATTCCGCAGCCCTCCACTACGACACCTCTTTCTTCCTTTCTTCTTTCCCTCCCTCCTTTATCCCTTCTCTTACGTCGCGGTTCAGGTGTCCAATGATATATGAGACAGATACTGCGCCATTTCCTTTCCCCAAAAACCAATTTTAAAAAATTCATTTGCGGAGCAGTTTGTGAAAGGTGAGTCGCATTTCCAAAAGGAGCTTTTGTTGCCGCTTTTTTTTTCGGGGTTTCTACGTACCCTTTTGGATCAGTTCGGTCCTGACGTGAGGCTGAGCTAGGTGACGTCGAAAGCAATCGATAATGTTTCCTGATTACCTGCGATTTAAACGACTGAATTTCTGCTCGCAGCAGCACTATCTCCTGCCGGAGGGCATTGAGGAGGTTGCGGTCTTGACGTCATTAACTTGACTATTGCGAGCCGGTTTGAGTGGTTGCCTGTTGCTACGTATGTCCACTGAACACCTGCTTATGGCAGTGCCGTTCCCGACACGATTTTCTCTGAAGCCGTTGTCGGTATTCTGCTGCGGCAAGCGTGGTGCACCGCAATGTGTCCAGATATTTTACGCGAGACGCGACGACTGCGGCCGCAGTCTTCACACACACTGTCCTCGGGATAGCATTCTGCCACACGACCGATGTTATGGCAGTTAAAATAGACCTTAAGTTTCAGTCGATATTCCTCTCCCCTTGTAATCTGCAGTAGTACTTCCTTTGGCAGTGTAACTGCATTAAAGGTCGCGATAGCTTCATCAGTTTTACTCAACTTCTTTACTTTGATTATATCAGCTTGTTCGCTGCGAAGGCAATGAATTATACTTTAATTTTGTCTTGCGGGTCGCTGCGTATGACACCGTGCATGAAGTTTTTCGTAGACGTGACGCGTCCAACTTGAAATGGAACAACGGTCACCCGTTGGCCATCTGTATAAGCGAGACTAGCTTTTCCACCATCTTATCCGCATGCTATTCGTCATAAGCAATGAAACGATGCCTTCGGCACCGTCGTCACAGCGCGCTGTTGCCAGCTCTGCTAACTTATCTTTGGGTGCCATCATGCCTGTAGCTTTTCCTATTGCATTGTTAGACATATTTCGTGTTTCAAACCTTTGTGTGGGCGTCATTATCAGTGTAAAGCTGGGTCGACTTATGCTATATTCTTGACTCATCTTGTGCGGCTTGCTACCAAAGCAGCACATGTAATCGCCCAGTATTGGAAATGTATTGGCAAATTCCGGTCCAGCAAAGGACCAGAGTGAAACCATAGATTTCCAATATTGGGCCAATTACGTGTGCAGCGGGTAGGCGTCGATGCTCCCACGTTGTCCAAACACCACCTTCGCCAAGGAAGGTGTGGTCGTCCTCGGCTGACTGACTCTCCTTCTTACCCGGGCCTCTCGAATAAAGCAAAAGCACCGAAGCTTGGACCAGTTGGTATTGATCCATCTTGAAAAAACATAGCAGCACGAAAAGATGGGACGAGGGGGAGAAGTGCTCATTCGAAAATGATCAAAAGAGCAATAGCCATGAATTGCCTCAATTCCGCTTTGGAAAAATCCTGTCCACATCAAACGTTTGAAAGTGTTCAAATTCAAACTGAGCGATTGCGCATGTCCGGCTCTCCTCCGGATTTAGTGCCAGCTGTTGCAGAGACGCTGCTACAAAAGAAAAAGCGCATCAAAAAGACAGATAAGCAAGATCAGAGGCTGGCAACTCAAGTAATTCCATGCCTTCACAGAGTTTCTCATAATCTTAAGGAAGTTGCAAGCAGATACGATGTAAACGTGCTCTTCTCCGCCCCAAGCAAGCTATCAAAAAATTGTCCAATAATGGTTATTAAGAAAAAGCCGATTTGCGCCATTAACCACCAACTCGGTTTCACCCGTTGCGCTACTAAGGTAGTGTACAGCATTCCGCTCACTTGCAATAGAGTGTACATTGGTCAAACTGCACGCTGTTTTAATGAGGGAGCTAGAGAGCATTACAGTCTGGTGAAAGAAGAGAAGAGTGGTCATCCTTGCTATCCACTGCCGGGACTGTAAGTGTAAACCCATTTTTTGGAAAACTAAATTTCTTGGGCGTGGAAAGGATCGGATGAAACGAGAGATTATTGAGGCATATCACATCAGAAAAGCAGGCGCTCATTCTGTCAGCACCGCTTCCTTGTCTATTCTTGATAATTAAATGGCGTTTTTGGATCATTGTGGTTGATTGCCACTAGGCGATAGTAGCGCTGTACTTAAGCTTTGGTCTTCTCAATAAAAATCAGTTGAAAGTGCAGCATTCTGCCGGTCGTATGTGTGTCTATTTCGTCCCCGTTTTTTCGTGCTACTGTTCTTTTTTTCAAAATCGATTAAAGCATATTGTGCGTCTCTAGCATGGCGTTGGCCAGTCTCAAGTAGGTAGATCAGTGTTCGAGGCTGCCGGCGTTTCATGCACTCGCAGTAAGCCTACGGTGCACAGTTATGCCTAGATCACCGCAGCCACGATAGACGGTGAAACATCCACTAAAACAGTGTCAAGACTCCGTAACAGTGCTCATCACGCACCAGTGTCCACTCATTCTCATTATGTAGGCACACACTTGACTGTTGAAAACAGGAACAATCAGCGGAGCGCACGCGAATTTCATTCCTTGCACCGCAACAGCGTCTGAGGACACATATGTTGAACAATATGAACATCCTATATTCTCTGCCGCAAGACTTATTTGTGTCAGAAAAAGAAAATGACGCGTGCTATCAGGGTACAAACTCCCCATTCAGTTGTAGTTGTTAGCTGTTAACGGGCTGCAGACAATGATTTCGGGGGGAGGTTCTCGAGTCGTGCGACACCAGTTCTTCAATGGGCACCAATTTCATGCGCTTTTTAACTCCGAAGTGCGGAATACAACTTTGATAACAGATTCTTGACTGCTTGGTGACACGATTTCGATTGCAGTTCAAACATCCGTGTTCTTGGTAAAATACTGCAGTTCTACCCCACACCCACCACTAACACACTTTCGAAGCTCTGAAGGTGCGCTTCTACACAGCAGACCAGGCTGCATGATTAGGGTTTCCACCCATCGTCGCGAAGGTTTGCGTGCCAACTCACTAGGAGTCCTTTAATTATACCACGCTATTGGACTGGAAAAACGTCCCGTGGGCACCTGCGGTTGGACCTAATTAAAATGTCAGGTTGTCTGAGAGGAGGACAGCCTTGTCCAGGTCATTCAGCTCCCCCGTGGATTATAAGCACGGCACCGTTAATTTCCTGATGGAACGTCTTTGCTGCAGCCGACAAGTATACTGAGTAAACAGCGCGGTTTCAATTTCGAGCCGCCTCCCTCCGCTTCTAGAACTTAGTTCCGCTGGCTACGACTGCAGCGAGAAGTGAACTGCCACGTATGCCGCGATGCTCGGAACGCGTCCGAGTTCGCTCGAATTACGCCGCTCGCTTCGCGTTGGACAAATAAGCTTGTTTGAAGGCGTCCGTCTATGGAGATCGTTTGCATAAGGAACTTAATTTCGCAACGACGTCCCGTAACAAGGTTTTCAGAAGGAACGAGTGCCTAAAAATCTCTGCTGGAAAGCGGCATTTAGCCATGATATTCACGCGTCTACTTAAATCGATGCTCAGGCTACGTGTTTTTTAATGTGATTAGAGAATGCGACGTCAGTCGTAAAATGTGTCTATTGTCTGGAGGGAATTGACATCACCACACTGGAAGTGACGTCACTTGCGGTAAACGCATCAACAGCTGCTAATGCTATCAGAATGCCAGCACATAATGAAATTAGGTGTCCGTGAATGAACGAGAATGGTCAGGGTTCCATATATAGGTCTTTTGAATAAAGCGCATCGTGCGGAGATCCATGGGCACATTTATAACTTTCCCATTGTCTGACATTTCTCTTTCCTGCTTTCTTTCTCGGCATAGAGATAACCAGAGTATCAATGAATACTAGTGCGAGTAACGTGAGTCATCAATAGTTGTGTAGTCTCGTTTGGATTGTACAGGTGCGAACACTTCTGCCTAGGTGTTCCCTAGTTCATGTGTGGTGCATTAAGGCAAGTGCCTTTCTCTGCACAGCTGTGCGGCTCTTCTGATCTTGTGATGTAGATAGATCGCCAGCTTTTTCCGCGCCTCGGCTCTTGCCTGCTGAGGTGACCACCTCCCAACACCTGCGCCCGGTCACTCGCTACTGCTGGGGAACACTGCCGGGACTCTGACTCACAGAGCCTCTCGAGGCCCATTGAAACATCCCGCGTACGAGGTTACGCACATATTTGCACACTCGGTGAGTGTGGATTCTAGGAAGTGCAAACAAGTGGTAAATCTGGCTTGATTGTTGATTACGGGAAAAAAATAAGAAGATATGAGAGAGACAAAATATTGAGACAACACATGTACAAGAAACCAGTGCAAGCTCCATGTTCCGGTAAAGACAGCAGTAGACCAAGAGAGCCTTGGGGAATGCAGTTCTTATCGTATGCAAGCAGTCTAAACAATGTTCTTCTGGCAACCTGCCAACACCTAGGAAAAATATTTTAGAGAAAACTGATGTCACGATGAGAGGGAATGACAGCATGTTACAGCGTCCATAGAAAATAATGAACGAAAAATACTGTCCGAAAAGTTTAGAGCCCGGGTACTTAAGGTGGAAAATTGCCCTGAAACAAGTTGACAACTTTCATCGTGAAAAAAATCGTCCTTGAGCTCAAAGGTTTATTCATACGGCTTCAGTTTAAATAGTTCATAATAATGTCCGGCAGGACGCTGCTTTCACTGGGTGAGTTATTAGTCAGGGTAGTGCTGACCGAAGAATTAGAAAATTTGTTCGTTCATTGCCCTTAGACAGCGCTATTGGAGAAGATGGCAAGAAGAGAGAAAAAAGCGCTATATACAGAAAACACTGACCTTATCGGCTACAGAAAAAGAAAATGTTGTAGTACATTTTACATTCTCAAGCTACGACAAAAATCAATTATAAAAAGAGAACGAGCATTGACCGATAGAAGGCTAAGCTAAATCTTTCAGTAGCTTAGGGAGGAAAGTTAGGCATTAATACATTTCTACGCTGACAAAACAAAGTGGTGCTAAGCACGTGATTAGAATATCAGCTGCTCTCCGCGAGGTGGCGTATTCAAAAAGAATTCTTTTGAAAAATTTTAATGTCATTATGCTCGTGCACAGAAAGCGGAGCTCAATTTAACGTGCAAATAGCTGCATACATATTGTCACGGACTAGAAGACGATAAAGTGGACTTCGGCGCGGCAAGGAGCTCTCGCACTAGGCCCACCGCCGTTAAACCATTCCATCGTCATCTGTCATGTCTTCTCTTCAATGGCTTCCCGTCATGCAGCATTTGGTGTGAGGTGCGGGATAATCATCGCCATGCTGATCCTGGAGCTTCGGCGTGCTGCGTCGGCCGTGGTCGTCGGCCTTGTATTCCTGGTCCGCACCGCCAGGATTTGCCTCATCCCGCCAGACCAGAACCAACCTCGCCGTTCACCCCAGCTCCTTCCCCCGCCCCGACCAGAGGACACAGCGACTTGGCGACGCCGCCGCCGCAACTGGACCCTATGAGCCCACCGACCTGAGAAGCCGCCAACAAGTTAGGTCGTTCATGAGCCTCGGCCGTCGGCTCAAGATGCTCTGTGGCCCGGAAGCTTCCTGGACCCAGTGCTCATCCGATCATCTCCTCATCTCTTTCATCGTGACGGCAAGCCCTGCATCTCTTCTATTCTGTGTTCATCGCTCCTGTCACGTCCAATGTCACTGTTGTATAGTTATTTCTTGTTTCCTTTTCAATGTGAACACCGCCAGAGGGCTACAGTTGTGTGCATATATATGTGCGTGCGTCACTGAATAAACGGGGTTTCGTTCCATGCGTTTGCTGTCATGGCTCACGGTCTTCAAGGGCGGTTCACGCCTACACTACATTGGCGACGAGGATGAATGGAAGTGCGGGCGTTTTAACCTTTTCGCTTCCAGTCACGAGCTTTTCCGGACTCGCACCACCGCCCCCATTTCTGCCTCTTCCAGGTCGCCCGGCTGTTCCATGGTCACAATGGGTGCGACTATTCGAGAACTACATGCTGGCTTCGGGAGCGTCTGATTTTTCGGAAGAGCGTCGCAAAGCCCTTCTTATCCACAGTATGGGCGTCGAAGGCCAGCGAATATTCTTCACGCTTCCTGGGTCAGCCAAAGATGCCAAAGAAGGTGAGAGCGCTACCGCTAAGGATCTGCCAGCAGATTGTGAGGGCGCAAGCACCGGACTGTTGCCAAAACAGACAGAGACGGCACCTTCGCCATATGACGATGCGGTTACAGCCTTGGGGAACCATTTTACCACCCGAACTAATATCGTCGTAGAACGTCACCGTTTTCGCAAACGCGTCCAGCATCCAGGTGAATCTATCAACGAGTATGTTGTTGCATTACGTGAGCATGCAGCTGCTTGTTCGTTCGCCGTGCTTGAGGATGCGCTCCGTGATCAGTTCCTGACAGGCATTTCTTCGCAACATGTCCGTGAGCGTCTGTTGCTCGATGGCTCGAGTCTTTCTTTTTCGCGTGCTGTGCTTGTGGCCACTGAGCTAGAACAGACAACTTACGACGTCCATGCTTTTGCGTCTACAAGTGTAGAGCATGTCGCAGCTAAGAACAACGCCCCCTTCCACTGCTTTCGTTGCGGTTCTAATCAGCACTCGGCTGCGTCGTTCCACTGCCCGGCTAAAGGGAAACGCGGTCATTGCTGCTGTCGGGTCGGTCATTTCAAGTCAGTGTGCAATAAGGATCAACGCGTTGCTTCTGTTCGGGAGCTAAGCAGCGAAGAACGCAGTGACGTTGCAAACATTCTGGTAGTGGCCGCATCCACTCACCCTGGTATTCATATTGATGTCTTAGTAGGAAACACCAGCGTAGCATTCTTAGTTGATTCCGGATCAGCAGTTTCCATTATGTCGTACAGCCTCTTCAACCAGCATTTCTCCAGTAAAGCACACTGTACTGCCCCGCTAGTTAAAGTATTGGACTATTCAAGACAGCCCATACCGGTGCATGGATGTTTCCTCTCTGAGGTTACGTACATGGCTCGTACAGCATCCATTTTGTTTTATGTCGTGTATCGGGGCACTTCGCTTCTCGGTATCGATGCGATTAGAGCTCTTAATCTCCCCGCAGGGGGGCGCCTGCAGCTTGCAGGCGTCGCGACGGTGAGTGGCGACACCGCGGGTTCCCGAGCATCCGCAGGGACATCCCCAAAAGGGGTTGATGCTGAACTGTGCATCACCACGGACCCGAGCACCCGCGCCTCGCCGTGCGTGGCATCGCCGTGTCCGGGAAAAGGGGATCCTGGTGGTTGAGCCGATGCCGAGCGTTTGGACCCTTAAGGCCCCTCGGCGGAGGCAACACACCACTTTGGCCCCAGCTTCCTGTAGACGGCACCTCCAGCCTGACCCGACCGGGGAAAATCGGCAGTCGTCTTTTCCTTAACCTCCCCTCCATCATTTACTTTCCTATCATCTTTCTTACAACTCTCCTGTCTCCTCCTCCTTCCTTGGTTTTTCCTTTTTTCCTGGCGGCTAGGGTTAACCCTGTGTGGCGAACCATCCTGGCTTTCGTCATATTCGGTTATAGCAATGGTGTACAGCTGGCGTGGGCAGGACTTGTTTCTAAGTTCCTGTCCTGTCCCCTAGTTGGGCTCCATGGTGGGTGCTTGGCACCAAGGCCGAAGAACAAAATTTTTTATGGCTTCCTCCCTGCTTAATAATGATCGCCCTCTGAAAAGAGGACGGACCGATGTCTCAAGAGGACAGACCGATGTCTCAACACAGTTTTTCAGCAAAAAGAAGACAACTTTTTCGAAGTACCACATCGTCCACAGTAAAGAAACAGAAAAGCCAGCCAGACAAATATCCCCGTTCCTTGTTTCAAGAGTTCTTACAGAGTCCCTGGGCCCTCAGTACAA
The DNA here is from genome assembly GCA_030143305.2 of Amblyomma americanum. Lineage (NCBI taxonomy): Eukaryota > Metazoa > Arthropoda > Arachnida > Ixodida > Ixodidae > Amblyomma > Amblyomma americanum. The sequence continues at coordinate 119,312 of JARKHS020033131.1, read as the reverse complement.
AGTCACAAAGTTGGCTAGTGGTGACCTCCTCCTCGAACTGCTCGACATAACTCAGATTTCAAAGCTTGCAAACATTGAAACTTTTGGCGATATTCCTGTCTCTGTTACACCGCACAGATCATTGAACACAGTACGTGGTGTCATCTCAGATAATGATTTCCTGCACCTAACAGAGGAAGAGATGCTTGAAGGACTGAACCCTCAAATGTTACCAACGTCCACAGAATTACAATCCGCAAAGACAACAAAGAGATTCCGACAAAACACCTGGTCCTGACGTTTGCCTTATGCACCCTACCCGAGTCAATCGAGGCAGGCTATGCAAAAATCTCCGTTCGCCCTTATATCCCCAACCCTAGACGCTGTTTCAAATGCCAGAAGTTCGGTCACGGCTCCCAGAGCTGCCGCGGCCGCAACACCTGTGCTAAATGTGCCTCCAATGACCACCAATCAGACGGCTGAGACGCCGCGCCACGCTGTGCAAACTGCGAAGGCGAGCACGCTGCTTACTCAAGGTCTTGTCCTGCCTGGAAAAAAGAAAAGGAAATCATTACAATAAAGACAAAAGATAATATCACTTTTAAAGAGGCAAGAAAGCGTTATGCAATGTCGCAAGGCACTTTCTCCTTAACACCCCACACAAACTTCGCCGATGTGGTGCGCGGGCGCGGCGCATCACACCGGTCTCAGGCACCTGCCCAGTTCACACCTAGTGAGGCTGAGGCAGGGCCATCCGCGCCCCTGGCAGATGCAGCGAGAGCTGCTATGCCACCCCCAACAACGGGCCGGCCGTCTTCCAAGTCGGCAGCCCGCAAGGCTTCCCCCGTTCGGGAGAAGTCTACCACCCCCCTGCCCGCGGGTTCCCCGCGGAACTCCAGCGCCTCCATGGAGGCGATGGATACAAGTCAAAGCTAGCCTTGGTCGCAACGGCGACGGGGCTCTCTTGACCGGAAAAAAGAAAAAACCACGATGACAGGCCCTCAAAAAGGAGGGACCTGAGGTCTCAAAACACTCCTCCTTGAAATAATCATGGCGTTCCTTATCCACTGGAAATGCCGTGGAATTTTAAATAACTACAGCGATGCAACAGATCTCTTACGCTCTATGTCTCCTGTAGCACTGTGCCTTCAGGAGACAAATTTGGGACCTTTAAAAAAATATTTTTAAGAATTATAAAGTCTTTCGCCGTGACCGTGAGCAGGCAGATAGGCTCTCTGGAGGTGTTGCTGTCGTTGTTAAGAGCGGTGTTGCAACACGTGAAATCCAGCTACAGACGAATTATGAAGCCATTGCAGTCACCGTCATTAGCTTTAAAACAATTACCATATGTTCAGTATACCTTCAGCCACACCTCACAGTAACACTCCATGACCTAGAATCACTTTTTGATCAGCTACCAGAGCCATATCTGGTAGTTGGGGATTTTAATGCACACTCCCCTTTCTGGGGGTGTGAACAGACAGACACTAGGGGCCGTATATTAGAAGATTTTATTCTGTGCAATAATGTTTGCCTACTCAATACAGGCAAACCCACATATTGCTCTCCAGCCTCAGGAAAAATGAGTTGCATAGATTTATCTTTTAGCTCTTCTTCCGTTTTTACCGATTTTAAGTGGGATGTTCTCGATAACCCGTACGGAAGCGATCATCTTCTGGTAGTGATTAACTTTTCATCGCCACCATCAGTCATCCCTAGTAACCCACGCCGTTGGAAACTACACCTAGCCGACTGGCAACTATTTAGAGAAAAGGCTAGCCTGGAGAAATTATTTTCAGTCTTAACGTTGACGAACTGAATGAAATTTTTACAAGCTGCATTATTGATGCTGCGTGCCAAGCTATTCCTCAATCGTCAGGAATAGTACGAGGAAACAACAACATATGGTACACGCAGGAATGCCGGGAAGCAAAAAAGAAGCAAAATAAAGCTTGGGGAGTTTTTCGAAGATACCCAACTCAGGAGAACCTCATCAACTTTAAAAAGACGAGAGCAAAAGCTCGGTACATCCGCCGAAATGCCGAAAGAACATCATGGAGAAGCTACGTATCATGCATAAATAGTTCAGTTACGTCCAAAAAAATGTGGAAACAAGTCCACAAGTTTAACGGAAGCTTTTCTCCTTACACAATTCCTTTCTTAACAGCTCCAGGTACACAGACAAGTATAGAGGAACAGGCAAACATCTTGGGAGAACATTTCTCAAACATTTCTAGTTCTTCACACTACACAGAAACATTTTTAAAGCATAAACATGCAGTGGAGAAACATAGACTTCCAACAACGGGTTTCACAAACAACCGTACAATGGTTTAATAACACTCCAAGAAATAAACGAAGTTCTCTCGGCCGGAAAAAAGACAGCACCTGGCCCTGACAATATACATTACGAAATGCTAGCACATCTTTCCCAGCCATCTGTGGAGGCGCTCTTGAAGTTTTTTAACCAAGTGTGGGTGCTCGGAAGATTGCCGAAAGCCTGGAAGAAAGCAGTTATTGTACCATTCCTGAAACCTGGAAAACAACCAACATCCCCTACTAGTTACAGGCCGATAGCCCTTACCAGCTGCCTTGCCAAATCATTCGAAAGTGTGCTGAATAAAAGACTAACTTTTCTGCTTGAATCTCTTGAACTTATTGACATCCATCAGTGCGGTTTTAAGAAAGCATGCTCAACAACAGACCACTTAACTCGCCTGGAAAATACTGTCCGAGAGGCTTTTATACACAAACAGCACTGTCTTGCCGTCTTTTTTGACCTCGAGAAAGCATACGACACCACCTGGAGGCTCGGCATCCTTCGTGACTTAGCAGATCTTGGCATCCGTGGCAGGATGTTGAACTGCCTGAAGGACTTCCTTTCCGACCGCTCATTTGAAGTGCGCCTAGGATCAACCCTGTCCAGGGGCTTCGTTCAAGAGAACGGGGTTCCTCAGGGGTGTATTTTGAGCACGACATTGTTTGTTATAAAAGTAAATTCCATAGCCAAAGTAATACCGAAGGCCATTATGTATTCCATCTATGTTGACGATCTGCAAATAGCCTGCACATCCTCAAACCTGGTAACATGCGAGAGACAAATACAGCTGACAATGAATAAACTGGTGACCTGGGCAGACGAGAACGGTTTCCGGTTTTCCACACAGAAAACCGTGGCCATTCTTTTCTCTATTAAGCGAGGCTTACAGGCCGGCCCATTTATACACCTGAAAAAAAACACAGCTACAGGTGAAAAATGAGCGCAAATTCCTAGGCGTAACCTTTGACAAAAAGCTCACCTTCCTGCCCCATATAAATGCACTGAAAAAGAAAGCCTCCCGATCCCTCAACATACTCAAAGTACTGTCACGAAAACATTGGAGTGCCGACAGGACATGCCTTCTAAAAATTTACCGATCTGTAGTACGCTCTACCCTTGATTATGGATGTATAGTGTATGGGTCAGCGAGACCATCATACCTTAAACGACTAGATACAGTGCATAACTTGGGTTGGCGTCTCTCCACTGGTGCTTACAGGACATCACCCATTAACAGTCTTTATGTATAAACCAACGTACCGTCACTCGAGGACCGAAGAACCATGCTCACTTGCTCGTACGTTTTAAAAATCCGTTCGCTTCCCAAACACCAAAGTTACCCCATAGTCACAAAGTGCCCATCAAGAACACTTTTTAACAACAAACCACAAGCTATCAGGCCACTCCTCCTGCGTTTTGAAGAGATGTGTCAAAACCTCGGCGTACTGGACACATTACCTGCCATTGCTCGAAGACGAGCTCCACTGCCTCCATGGCACAATTTTCCGGCAATCTGTGATTTTACCCTTACGCAGTTCCAAAAAAAACAAACTCCAAAACAACATATAGTACAGGAATTCCTTGCACTCGAAGAAAAATACAGTAGTTTTACAGACTTTTACACTGACAGTTCAAAAACGAATGTTTACGTAGGAAGCGCCGTGGTGCGAGGAAATTCGGAGACAGCAATGCGACTTCCACAGTGCGCATCCATCTTCAGCGCAGAATGTTACGCAGTATGTGTGGCAACAACAAAAATACTAAACGAGAACCTCAAAAACACTATTATTTACACAGACTCTTTAAGTGTACTTACAGCCATCCACTCTAGAAACGCAACCACTCCCATACTTGGGGACATCATACACAACATAGTAACAGCAACAGCTCGAGGACAAAACATTAAACTCTGCTGGGTCCCGAGCCACGTCGGAATAAAAGGAAATGAGAGAGCAGATTTGTGTGGCGCTCAAGCTCGGGGCCAGGAAATAAAAAAGTAGATATACCCTTTAATGACTGCATGAAATTAGTTCAACAGAAATTAAGACAAAAATGGCAGTTGCGTTAGAACAGCGAAGTGAATAATAAACTGCACTTTGTAAAGCCAGTTTTGGGTGAATTTAAGTCATGTGTGCACCAGGAACGTTTTAAAGAAGTGGTTTTATGCCGTCTGCGAATAGGCCACACGCATCTCATGCACAACTTCCTGCTAACAAAACAAGATAAACCTGGTTGCGAGGAATGCGGAGAAGAACTTACTGTTAACCACATTTTATTCTCATGTGTGAAACTAGAAAAACTAAGAAAAAAGTACTTCACTCAATTTTATCATGAATAAATTCCTTTTCACCCAACATTGCTCTTAGCTGATAATGCCATTGTTAACATACCCTCCGTTTTTAGCTTTTTAAAAGCAGCGGGCGTCCTCGAAAAACTAATTTTTGAACCACTGGTTCCCTTTATTACATGATACACCTCAGCCACTTTCTCATTCCTGAGAAGTAGGCTGAGGCTTTTTATTTGATTGGTTGGAAGCCTCAGGATCCTTGCCTAGCCAAGGATAGCCGCTAAGGCTGCCTGACCTTCTTTAAGGCTTTTACCATTAGCGATTTCCAAATTTCTTCTCTTCTTTTACTAGGCAGCACAATGTTTTTAGGTCATATACGCCATCGGCATTTTTGATATGCGTAAACATTCTACAGAAAGCCAATTCTACACCTTGAGTTTGGCGCATGATGGCCTTAGCTGCCTATGTGCCATATAACCCAACACACACACACACACACAGAGCTCTTAATCTACGAATTGAGGGCTCATCCCTTTGTTGCCTTGAGACAACTGTCACTGCAGCTGGTAGCCAAGAACGATGTTCTGTAAAAGAAGCGCATCCGTGTTATGCTGGGCTCCCCAGCTACTTAAGAAAAGAGTTCCATTGTCAGTTTGGAGAGGGAATTGGTCTGGCTAAGACTTTTGTTCACCAGGTCCAAACGCGTCCATCCGTCCAACCCACTGCGTCTAAGCTTCGCCGCCTACCACTGTCATTACGACCTTTGGTCTCAGAAGAACTTCGTCGGCTGGAAGAGACGGATGTGATTGAGCGCGTCAACGCATCAGAATGGGTCTCCCCTATCGTCGTGGTAAAAAAAAAAAAAGATGGAGGGATTCGCCTCTGTGTCGACCTTCGAGAAGCCAACAAGGCCGTCGTGCCGGACAATTTTCCGCTTCCCCACACTGAAGAACTTCTGCACAGCCTTGTGGGTGCAACACACTTTTCCAAGTTAGATCTGGCATCTGCTTATCATCAAGTTTTGCTACATCCAGAGAGCCGTGATTGAACAGCCTTCGTAACACACGACGGACTTTATCGCTTCAAGCGTGTGTGCTTTGGATTAGCTTCCGCCCCCTCGGCCTTCCAACGCATGATGTCGCAAATTCTTCAAGGATGTTCTGGTGTCTTGTTTTACATCGACGACATCATCGTTTTTGGAAAGAGTGAAAAAGACCACTGTGCAAACCTTGCGACCGTTCTCAGGCGTATAAAAGAAGCAGGGCTCAAGCTAAATGACAAGTGTGTATTTTGCACAAATGAACTTTCATTCTTGGGCCACAAAGTCACGCCCGATGGCATCATTCCACAACCTGAGAAGGTAGAATCCATCAAAAACATCCCTGCTCCCACGGATGCTGCTGGTCTTCGATCCTTCCTTGGTTTAGTGGAATATTACGCAAAGTTCGTTCCAAATTCAGCACATGTTGTCGAGCCTATGCGGGCCCTTCTTCGCAAGAATGTGCCTTTTATTTGGTCTGAGAATGTTGATGCCAGCTTTCAAAAGGTTAAGTCCATGCTCGATTCTGGGACAGTGCTCCGGATGTTCGACGCACCTCTTCCAGTCGTTGTCGCCACATATGCATCCGACTGCGGCCTCGGAGCAGTTCTTCAACAGATGCATGGGCACAAGTTATTCACAGTGGCGTTTGCGTCAAGGACTCTGACGCCTGCAGAAAGAAGGTACGCCGTGGGAGAACGCAAAGCACTCGCGTGTGTCTGGGCTATCGAGCATTGGCACACGTATCTTTGGGGGCGCCACTTCACACTGTACACAGATCACCAGGCTTTGGTATCTCTCTTGTCAAGTCAAGGTACAGGTAGACGGCCGCTGCGCATAGCACGCTGGGCAGAGCGACTTCTTCGGTATAACTATACGGTGAAATACCGGAAGGGATTGGAAAATCAAGTTGCAGACGCTCTGTCCCGTCTTCAAGTTGCGTTACAGCAGGACGAAACGTGTATAGACGAAGTGGTAGCATTCATTCAAGCGCCATCGTGCATCACCAAAGAGCAATTCCATTAGAGCCTAGCTGAAGACAACACGTTACAACAAGTCATTTCTTACGTCCAGTCGTCGTGGCCTTCGCACAAATTGCTTCCGGTTGAACTTAAGCCATATGGCAAGGTACAGCAAGAATTGTCCGTTGTTAACTTGTTGCTCCGCGGAGAGCGTCTTATTGTTCCAGAAGCACTGACTCCGCAAGTGATCGCCACAGCACACGAGGCCCATCCCGGAATTGTCAGGACAAAGGCGCGTCTACGAGAGCGGTTTTGGTGGCCGGGCATGGATCGGCAAGTCGAGCTCGCGATCCAGACCTGCAGCATCTGCCAGGGAGCAGACAAGAGCGCCAAATTATCTGGTACACCACTGCAGCCAGTGCCATTCCCAGACGGTCCATGGGAAAAGATAGCACTCGACATCGTGGGACCCCTGGAGCGAGCTCCGCATGACTGTCGGTTTGCGATTACTCTGGTGGACTATTTTTCGAAGTGGCCCGAGGTACACTTCAGCTCCGACGTCTCCACCACTACAGTCACAAAGTTCTTGCTTTCTGTATTTTCCCGTGAAGGTTACCCGGATGAAGTCGTTTGTGGTAATGGGCCACAGTTCACGTATAGAGAGTTTGAGCAATTTCTAAAAGATCGTGGCATCCGCCTTCTGCGTTCATCCTTGTATCATCCTCAAGCGAACGGGGAAGTTGAACGTTTCAACAGAGTTTTCAAGTCGCATGTTCAAGTGGCAGCGTTAGAGCAGCGTCCGTTTCGTCAAGCAGTAATCGAGTACCTTGGAATTTACCGCTGCACTCCGCACGCTACTACGGGGCTTAACCCTGCATTACTGCTCCATGGACGCGTACCAAGAACAAGACTTGATATTGTCGGATACCCGTCGCCTGCCTTTTTCAGCTCCCCAGGCTCTGAGCTGGAGCGCCTGCGCGAACGGGTGAAGAAGCAACAGCAGTACAGTAAGAAGTATACGGATAGCCGCAGGTCTGCGAAAGGGACTACTGTGAAAGTTGGGGACTATGTGCGGGTGAAGAAGCCAGCTACTTCGTTCAAGGGAGACTTCGCTTTCACGGGTCCCCGCAAGGTAACGAATAAATATGGGCGATCGTCTTTCCGTCTCGACGACGGCAAGATATAGAATGCGGCCATGCTATCGAGGATTCCAGCGGCGCTTCAATCGTGGAACCCCAGCGAGAGTGGTGAATGTGTCCGCATCCAGCATGGGTCGCCTTCTGACGCCCCACGATTGCTCGGACCAGTTCTTTACACTCCGGACCCACCTCAAGACACAACAGAGGCGTTGCTTCCAACGCCGGACCCTCCGCGCCGTGTGCTGCCACCTCGCAAGAGACGACCGCCTGACCGAGATGGCTACATGTAGGCTAGTGTGAACACTAGGTGAAGAGTGCATGAATGGACTGTGTTGTGATCATTTTTGTCAAACTGCAATGGTTTACATGTACATGTGCATTTGTTATTAGTAAATCATTTGAGATGTTGCAATACGTACTAATCCACTAATTCACTAACCTTAACACAAAGGGAGGGAATATGTTGTATAGTTAGTTCTTGTTTCCTTTTCAATGAGAACACCGCCAGAGGGCTACAGTTGTGTGCATATATATGTGCGTGCGTCACTGAATAAACGGGATTTCGTTCCATGCGTTTGCTGTCATGGCTCACCGTCTTCAAGGGCGGTTCACGCCTACACTACAGTCACGTCATGCGTTTCATTGTCACTTCCATTCTTCTAGTTCACGCGATCTTGACGATCATTCGGTGGCCCCTGTTAGTGTCACGGACTACAAGAGGAGAAAGCGGGCAGTGGCGCGGCACGGAGCGCTCACGCTAGGCCCACCGCCATTAAATCATTCCATCGCCATCTGTCATGTAGTCCTTCCTTCCTCGGCTGGCCGTCACGTAACAATATACAGCATGATAAATGCAAATCTCAGTGAAGGCACGTGAGAGAGGCAACTTTCCTTTGGACTACCTCAATTTCACCGACATACCCTAGTTTTGATACCTCAGCCACTGTCGCATCGCGCATGTCGGAAGCATCTGTGAGATTCCTGCTGTCAAGTGGACGTCAGAGTGATATGCAGAATTTCCTACTTCAAAATTGGCTGTTGAATAGGACATACGTATACCATCTGCAGGCAATGGCGAAGAGAGTACACTCCATTAGCGAATGAGTTTCGGTTCTTCATTTAAATGTTCCTGAACTTTGCACCAGACGTCATTTATCTCGCATCTATAGTGCCACGTGAATCACATTTGAACTTTGCGCAATTACATCGTTAATATTGCCGCCTGTCATTACGAATGGAAATTTCCCCACAATTTACCCCCTTAATGGCTGCGTACAGAGAAACAAACTAGCACTGTTTTCGCGGGATAAGGAAAAAAAGAAACAGTCTGCGCATGTCCGCTGTCATCCCAGCTTGGCGATGAACTCCGGACGTGCCAGTTACGCGAAGTTCGACCGCCACTGCGCGCGCTCTCGAGGGCATCCATGAGTGGTGCACCGAGGCACTTTTTCAAAGCGAGTTAACGGTCTCGGTGAATCGCTGACGATTGCAGAGAATGGTCGCCCGCTAGCGAACGCCGACGATAGGGCTCCGGCTGCCGCTGAGGAAACAGCCCCAAACTTGGCTTGTCCGTGGTGTCGCAACCCGCTGCCGTGCACCACCCGAACGCCGTGATTTATGAAGCAGCCGCGGGAAGCGCGCAGGCCGGATCCGGCGAGCACAGAAAACGTCGAATGCATCGCGCTTGCGCCATTAAGGAGCTGTAAATCACAAAGCCACACTCACTGCTATTACTTTGGACTTTTTTAAGTTCTTTTGTAACTGCTATCGCGTTCATTACGAGCTTCATTACACGTAGCACTCTGCGCCGCTTATGTTACTCATACATTACCTTCTACTTTTCCTACGCTCTGAACTTCATCGCTTTTACTCTGTATGATCTACGATAATAAGCGCAAACCTGAATAAAGCATCTTGTCACGATTTCCGATCCGAAGGCCCACGATGAGAGCGTCAATATGTGGAGAGCCTTACTCCTATCTTCCCTCCTTATGTTTTTGCTTTCATCAAGAATGCGATGAACTCCCCAGTAAGCCGTAACGTTTCATCGGAAACACAGTTTCCTAGTTTCTGCGCTAGATATTGTTGCTGGATCGTCAAAAGCAGCAAACTTTATGCAAACAAAGCAATCGTCCTTTGGTGTTGAAACCACGCTGCGTTGTTGTTTCTTTAAACAGAAATATACCAGGCCGATTAAGCGCTGCAATACTTAAAAGTGAATCGCTTTTAGCTCCAATTCTCTGGAAGCTCAGTCAAACCCCCTGCCGAAATCGCAGCGAAGTCGATGCCGAAACTCATTTGAATTTCCGTCCTAAAGATTGTGGCACGCACGAGAAAATTTCCTTCAGTTGGATTCGAATCCACCAGCTTGCTCGACTAACGCCTCAAACTACTCGACCTTCGCTCCGTTTCGAAGAAGTATCTTCACACATTAAACGTCCGTGTTAGCCGTTAGGGGGCCAGACTCAATAGCGTTACACAGCCGCTTCACTTGGTGGAAAGCAGATTGTCCCATTTGTAACGCTTGGGGGCGCATTAAAGGCCCTATAATGAGTGAAAGCAGAAGTGCCAACGCGTACCACACTGACACAAAGTGGGAATGGCATAAATCATTATCATCATCAGTAGCCACCCTCCATGTCCGGTACCATCGTTCTTTGCGTCCACGTGCTCACCGGCAGTGGTGTGCATCGGCCGATGGGCTCGATGAATCGAGGGCCATCAAGCATCATCAAGGTAACGCGGGTTTGACACCGGAGCTGTGAAGCGCTCGAATGGTGTGTAACGACTACTTTATACCATAGCTCACGAACAATAGAAGCCGACCGAACGCGTCACTGACTCCAAAGAACTAAAGTGGGCGAACATCGTGCTAAAGGCGTCCTTAAGCCGGCCGCAATCAATGTTAAGAGTGCGGTTTGCAACACCCGTGTTCAATCCTAGACTGTACTAGGCTGCTCTTGCAGAGTATTTTATACTGGCACCTACCTCGGAGAAATTTGAAAAAATCTCAAAAAATCTGTCAGCATGATCCTGGGCAATACCGATCCTAGTCGCCTGGGTATGTCGTACGGTAATGACGCCATATATGAAAAGATGGATATTGCGAAATGCATTTGAAAAATTCGCGAACGTTATGCGTAGTTGCTGCTAAGCAGCGTCTGCGCCACCCACGTTTTCTTATCTGATCTGCGTTGGCTGCAGACGTTGGCCATTACCTGCAGGCAAACTGGCCCGCAACAGCTTCACTAACACGGTGCGTTCAGTGCGTGAGTTGTGCTCAGTAATGGGTTCACAACGCTACCGTGGCGTCTGCGACACAACAGCTTGGTTTCTGTGGTGATGGCATGGACGCCCGTATGCGATAAATGCTGAGTTAGAATCTCGGTACAGATCTGGTTCCTGATGCGAACAAGCTTTCTGCGTGTTTCTTTGCATTCCTGCAGACAATAGTGACAAGTTTCTTCAGTTACTTCGCTTTAGGGTTGAATAAGCGTGAATAAGTGTTCTAGGGACGAATGAGCAAATTATTCTGAACAACTACTGTGGAGGTCTCTGTTGTCACTTTATGCGCATAATTCTACCCCAAAATACGAAACCTCCAGAAATCGTCAAACTATCGCCATTTATCAACGTTTAAAAACAATGTATCTTGGCAGGTATACTTAAGCGTAAACGGCAAAGAAATACTCTTAATAAATAACATTATGTCACCTGCCTCTGCAGCAGTACACCCAATGAAACTATTGGTTTTGTAAAGATTTAATCTTTTAGTAGGCCTTCAATGCTACGTAGTATACTATGCTATGTGTATGTAGTATGTATGCTTGCTATGGGCTTTGCTCTGTATCCTGCGTATTCGACACTTTGGCTTTGCTGCAGTATGTCGAGAAACGTGGTTTACGGCATATTTTAAGAAATTGGCCCACTCTTGCAAACATAAACCAAAACTAATCTCTTATTTGCTGTTTGTATCGTTCGTCATACGCCAAACATAACACGGTTAACGTTCACCGCACTGCTATGTAGCACGTGTTCCCTTCATTGTTATGATCGACGTTAAAAACAGCTAGTCTGCCGGGTACTACCAGGACATGAGAAGGTAGTCCTGTATGCTCCTCAGCTGCAGCATCAGTCGATGCGTTTGTTTTTCAACTTGCTCTCGTATTTCACGGCGGTATGCAGCCACAGCTTCACTAGCGTCTCCATATGCTTGCTTTTAAACTGCGTCGGAAATAAGCACTTTTTTCTCTTAAGCAACGTCGCGAACGGCGTAAAATACATACTCGCAGGCCTCCAAAGGTACCATAGACAGGTAATATAGCGTTCAGTATGTTTTAATGCTAGCTCGAACTTCGTGAACATAAGGAGTTTTCCTTCTTGTTTTTTTTTTATCTAGTGCCGTTAATGACAGCCCACCACAGACGTCATGTACCCGCAAATGAAACCCGTTTTAGTAGCCCTTCTTTTCTGGCCTGGCTTTCCTTGACTTGGCACCCAAGCGGATCGGCGACGCCAAGCCACGGGAGGAAAAAACCAAACAGCCAAGCCAAGAGTTAAAGAAGGGGAGAAAAAAGAAGAGAAGAATGAACAAAAGAATCCGGAAGAAGAGAGAAAGAAAAACGAGAAAATGAAGGGACGCCATCGTGACAAGCGGAATACAAGAAAGATAAAGAAGAAAAAGAGCCGAAAGAAAGAAGAGAAGAATAAAAGGAAGAAAATGAAGTGACAAGTCGGCTCTCGACGAATGCTTTAGCCAGGCCATAGAACAGTTCAGCCCCACACTTTTCCTTTCTCGACACAGGCTAAAAGAGGGTTTTTGCTTTGCATTTGCAATTTCTTTATCTCCCTGCGTCTGTTTTCTTCTACCGTATTCCGGAGCGTTGATCTGATTGGTATTTGTGTTGGCATACAGCAGGGATAGAAAATATGACTCCTTTAAAATTTCACCCAACTATAATATTGCCGATAGGTTTTCAACAGCTTGATTCAAATATAAAGTGGCATAGTAAACAGTCGTACAAAAGAACTTACTACAGCTACGGCTTTTCTTTTGCTCTCGCCCGCAATCACCACTTCTAATTAGCTACCTCGGAACATTCTAAGGCTACAACGCACAAATTAAGGGCACGTTAAGCCTTAAGCGAAGCATTTAAGACAGCAGCGACGAAGAAGGACTAATCAGACTGAATGCTTCTTCTGTTTCCTAATTTTGTACCGCCTTAGCGCCCAGAGTGGTTGTTCCCTGTTAAGTCAAAGCGGTTGTGAAGCCCAGCACAAAGCATGCCCGACGGACAAAGACACCTTGGAAGCAATTTCCTGGGGAATTCTCGTCGAGAATGGCCGAGCCGAGATGAGTTGAATGAATCCATTAGATTTTCGCCGCGCCAGAAACTAAGTTTGTAAAAAAAATAGGCGAAGCCCTTTCAAGAATTACGCCTCTGTCCCTTTCGCCCAGCGACCACTAGGCTAATGAAACAGTTTGAAAGTTTCAAAGGAGCTTCTTTTCCGGAGTGAACGAAGCTCCTTTGAAGACTATAGAAACGGGACGCCCGTAGGAACGCATTAAAAACGCATCAGCTTGATCGCGACACAGGGGACATTCCGAATGCCGGCAACGCTTTCAACTGAATGCGCTATAAAGCATTTTTTGTTCCGGTTTTGTTTTGGAAGCTTACGTGCATGCTAATCTACGTAGCTGTGAATTCTTAAAAATACCGAGCGCATTACGAAAACTATTTCTGGAAAAACATGATACTCAAAGAATATTGTCGGCAATTCTTCTCGGCAGCACTTAATAAACAGTTAACATGACAAGGCCGGAAAGAGCTGGAGCAAAGCAATGAAGCATTTGAATTCGTAATGTAAGTATAGAGAGTATTACAGATGCTTTTGGGGGGAGTATAATATCACATGTACTCTCCTGTACACCTCCACCAAGAATCGTATACTTCCTCCTTTTTTTTGCTGACATAGTATCACCAGTTACAGCGTCGAAAAGAGTTTTGCAGAGAGCAAGACTTTTCAGGGAAAGCACAGATTCGTTTTTTCTTTTCATTTATCAAGCAGTAAAATTGGTGAAACGTCTTGTTACGCTAAATTAGGGCATTTGCACGTAACTTCTGTATTTTCAAACCGCTGTCTTGCCTCTCATCGCTCTTTCTTTATTGTATTCTTGTCCTCTGAGCAAACACTTCCCGGAACTCAAACTCTCGGCGGCATAGCCACGTGTTCAGACTCAGCGGCACCAACCTGGCAGCAAATGCTGTCTAGCCGATATCTTAGCCCATCCGACCTATTGTCTCTCGTGTATACTACATAGTGCGCGGTGGCCGAAAAGAAAGTGTGCCATCAAGCCTTGGGAACACTGTTGCACAGAAACCTTACTCTTTAGGAATAGCCTTTTCTTGAGCTAATTTGTGGCGCTTCCATACCTAAATGTTTCGTTGTTCAGCAGGCAAAAGCTTATTTTACCTGAAACCCTTAAGTTGGAATCAAAATTCTTACCTCACGCAATACGCCTACGGACTGATTTCTGTTAGCCTTGCTCGAGTATTGCACCAGCCTTCATTAGGAGTTTTTCTGAACTCAAGTGAGCCACGCTGTACATCCGTTCCAACAGAAGGCAATTGCTTTTCCTTTTGTTTTTCTTTTCTGTCCATTTGAGGAGTTTTGCACAACCGCGATGGCACAGTTCTCGACATTTGTGCGCTGGAATGGCCTCTCTCCATCTTCCATGTACTCAGAATTGCTTGTCTTTGCGTGATAGTACGTGGCTGGCTGCACAGCTCGGTGCTAAAGTGTAATCTTGCAGACCTGCATCTACTCATTGCACGACAGCACAAAAACACGTTGCCGACAGGCAAGGAAAGTGAAGCCAGCGGTGAAGCGGAAAGAGATCGTATCATAAGCCCCGTAAATCAAGGACAATGTTTTGATTATTAACATAATGGCAGAACATACTGAAAGCTCCACTTGTCGCATTGTCGCCGTATCTGCAAGCTCTTGAACTTCTTCGGAATCGCGGTATACCTTTTACCTTTCGTCCGCCGGGCCACTTACCTCTGCCGATGTCTTTGGGAGCTTTGTAAAAGAAACGAAGATAAAATAATGAGCGGCGACTGGCGCTCGCGTCAGCGCACCACAGTGAGTGCCTGATTCAATGGCAGCGGGGGCCGTAAGCCATTAACCTTCATCTCCACCAAGAGCCCAGATCTTACTCACGCCCACCGTACCGCCTTTGGCGAGACTTAGAGTCGACTAAAAACCTTTGAATTCAGCAGCTGCTCTGTGACTCTGCATGGCACAGCGGATATATATTACTTGTTTCTGCTCCGCGTACTTGCTTTTTCTGTGAGCAGGGCATCTGCATTATGCCCTTTGAAGATCACAGTAGGCTCGCAGTTTGGGATTTATCTCGTCGGGCTTGCATGAATTCCACAAAATCAAAATCACTAAATGAGCCTCCTTCTATGTACTACGGAAGGTCAACGTAAAGCACGCGAAATAGATGACACAATTATGAACACAATGGCTTCTTTGGTGACGTTTTTTTTCCTTATGACGACAAATTGCCGATAGGCTTAACAAAGGGTAACTAACCTAAAAGAGGACAAAGAAATGCAAAGCATGACTTTTTGTTCGCTTGTTCGTTCGAACCCTATGCAAAACCCTGGAGGGGCCGTTGTTCTCTATTTAACTGAACCTAACTAAAGAAAAGCTCTGCGGTCGCTCTTTACATATTTCTGCAGTAAGCGTCGTGTTCCCAGAAGTACTCGCTGATCTTTCATCCCGTCGTAAATTATGCAGAGCAAAGCTACGTCAGTTCATTGGTCCCTCTCTGAGCTGCTTCATAGTATATCGCCACGCTTGTCATCTGGTTGTTCCCACCGCATCGGCACTATGGCTAGTCAGGGGCTAACTGCCATGATCCTTTCTTTACCGGCATTGATGCGGCGAGGCATAAATTGGATAACACCACCCCTTGTCTTTGAGCTCAATTCATGCTTTCTGTAAATTTGTTCATTTGTTGGTTTGTTTGTTTGTTCGTTTGTTTGTTTGTTTGATTTTTTGTTTGTTTGTTTGTTTGTTTGTTTGTTTGTTTGTTTGTTTGTTTGTTTGTTTGTTTGTTTGTTTAAAATGACTAGCTGTTCGTTCTAACAATGACGGTTCCAAAGCGCATCGCATTTGGCGTGCTTGCTGCTGGTTGTTACGACTATAATGCTTGCTGTAGTCATAACAAAGCGAGTTCTTTGCGGCATTCGAATTGTTTGTTTCAGTCTTGCAAAATGCCGTAACATAACGATCCGAAAACAGAGACGAGAGCTAGAGGAGGAAAGAGAAGGTTTATAAGGATGATGGAGTCGAATAACAGAGGCCAACAACAAAAAATGCTAGGTCCATTCGGGAAACTACGTTACTCATCTGTCAAGATGATCATGGCGCTTACAGTCATTTCCACCCCTTTAGTTGTACCGCATTCGCTTGTCTTCATAATTTTTTAGCAGCGAGATCTCATTTCTTTTGGAGAGGCTTCCAAGCAACTGAGCTCTGCTTACAGTCAACAAAAGCTTCACGCCAGTCAAATGATGGCAAATTATACGGCGGGAGGTTCCTGCATGACAATCAAAATTCAACTACTGCGGGATTTCAAAAAATGTGCAACAGTACGCACTTAAGGCGTGCATCTTCGTCTCTGCCATCGTAAGCGCGCATGTGTTTTGTATGTGTATGTGCACATGCGTGCGTTGATTAAATTTACAAAGGAGACACTGTCCTCAATGCAAGGCACAGAATGTCAGCATTTGATGCCGTGCCAGCATACAAAAGGAATCGAAAGGATGTGATTCTCTAGAGCTGCAGGTAAATTCTAGCAGCTGTGGCTTTACATCCTCAGAATGTAAAATGCCCAGTCATTTGAAGACCATGTGTGTCCGTATGAGAGAAAAAATGTGGGTGGAATCAAACTATACGAATTACGAACTATATTACCATGATCCACTGTCACGGTTTACAATTCTGCACTCTCTAAAGATGTCTTGAAGGTCTAATACGCCCTTTGTGATTGGCAACAGCCTACGCAAATACTTTCTGCATAGTATTGGCCACGCAGACAGCCCACAGTGTGTGTACACTCATGGCCGTGAGCTTTGCCTCATCTTTTATTCCAATGCAGAGAACATCACAATTTTATGCATGGATTGAAGAGGGAGCTGATAACTCTTAATAAAGGGTTTTTCAGATTTCTAACACTATTCGGTACGCCCGTTTCAGCTTTTATGCCAAACGGTTTGCCTATCACCCTGTAGTGACGCATTCAAAACAGCAGCCCAGCTGGAAAATAATTTGGGGCAAGAACTCTTGTCCTGGCCTTGTAGGACCTTCAGTCTTCAAAGGTGCAGCGAGTGTGCAATTATGCCGCTCATTTCAAAACGTGGAGGCCAATGACGCTTGACAAGACTGTACATGATCAATGTGTTGCTACAAAAATGTGAAATTATGGCGCCGCAATCTTTCTTTGTGTGCTGCGGCTTGATGTTACTTGAATTTACTAGATGCTACTTTCACTACCTCACCGCCTCCAATCGTGTCTCGTGGCTTCCTCCACTGCCTCTACCATGTTCGCTTTTGCTGTGCTTGAAGTACTAGTTCATGACCGCATAGGTTATCACAACCATTCTGGCGTAATAGCTGCGTCAGTATTCAGCATCCTTGTTTTCGGTTGCCTCTCTTATGAGTCTCTCATTATGACCTCATTTTTTTACATCCTAATGTCTTACTTATTATTTACGCATTACCTTTGTATGTTAATTATATCTTTAATATTCAGTCTTTACATGTTTGCTTATTGCTTATTTTTCACTTGTAGTGTTTACTGTGAATTTTTCATTTACCATGAATATGAGTTCTCGTTGCCCAATATTTAATTCCCATTTTATGTTAGTGTTACTGGAGTCTGCGTTGTGCTTTCTCTGTTGTGTATTTTGTGTTGTAGCTGTTTGTTGTTGCGCATCACTTCGTCACTTCTGAGGTTTTATCCTCCCCATTGCGCAAATACGTAGCCAGCACTGCTATCAAGCACCAAACGCGCCTTCTACACCCATGTACAAAGAAACATTCACCGATTTTGCTTAGTGATGAAGCGTCATCTTTAGTGCGAAGTCGCAGCGTCTCACCACGAGAGGTTTGCACTGTGCGACAGTGAGAGAAACCTAATACAGTGGGTTATCTAAGAGCTCATTACAGAACAAAAACGCCACCGTGGTGGCTGAGTGGTCATGGCGCTTGGCTGCTGGCCCGAAAGACACTGATTCGATCCCGGCCGCGGCGGTCGAATTTCGATAGAGACGAAATTCCAGTGGCCCGTGTACTATGCAATGTCAGTGCACGTTAAAGAACACCAGGGGGTCGAAATTTCTGGAGCCCTTCACTAAGGCGTCCCTCATAGCCTGAGTCGCTTTAGTACGTTAAGCCCCCATAAACCAAACAGAACAAAAACAAGGTTTAAATTTTAATTGAGTCCTGTCTTACAGAATCGCTAATTGTTTTGCATGAAATTTCAACTGATATTTGGCTTAATCAATCGCTGAACACCAGAGGTGCCAATTGCGCCTTACAAACAGTTTCAGCAGGCGTTGCATTTAGTTATGGCAAACAGCTGCATATTGCGGGATCGTTGGCCTTTAAAACACGCGTGGTTTCATACTGTCTTCATATTATAAGTCCGGAAGTTCTTTTTATTGCGCGCAAGCAAATGAACAGCTTAAATTATTCATCATATCTTTCTTCCTGGCCCTAGAATTTATAACCAGGTAGTTCATACTGCCTGAGCTCGGACGCTTACCTTCATGAATCGTATTTTCTACGTCTTAAAATTAGAAGAGAGAAACATAACACATGGTTAACGCTTAACTACCTACCTTACTGCGCAGTCAATTTAAACTTAACCTTCCTACGTTCATGACCTCAGAAGTAACTTGTTATAACATTCACATGGCGAAGCAAAGCAGTGGAGTGCACATTAATTATTTAAGCAGTTCGCGCATACGCTTTTTGCAAGGTTAATGATTTGGATGCTGCAATTACAGCTGATTGCACCAAAAAATAAACAAAACAAAAGAGAAGCATTATGTTAGCACTATTTACCATGCAGAAAGCATGAAATCATTTTATATATGTGATGCCATAACTATCCTCAGATTAATTAACAGATGTACACCCTTTGTCAAAAGATTATAACGGTTGTAGGAGAGGCTGCTTATGAGCTATGAGACAAGCCGTGCGTGTCGTTATGCGTCCCCAGTGACCCAGATCTCTTTCAGGTAAGAGGTACTCAAGTCCTCCTTACTTAGAAGTTTATAACTTCCACAAATACGGCAGGAACCCCACTGATCTGCTTAGGACCACGCGCCCCTGAGCTTTAAACCTTTGAGAACAGCTGTACATGCAAATTGAAATATTTTTCAGTATGCATGTCAGCCAACTAGCCCAAATTTCTGTTCTCCTGCACATGCAGCTGTCCCCTGGCGCAAAAGTATTCGCACAACTTTTTTCTAGGGCATATAACATGTTAAAGTGAAGGAAAGAAATATTTTTTGGGTTCACGCCCATCTCAAATGTGGAAACAATCCTGAATACTCTTCAGTGACTCAGTCGCTTCTCTGCCTTTTAGTCGAGCCACAGCCACCCAGTTTTGAGAGCAAATGGTTCGCGTGTACGTCGATTTATTTGCATCTTCCGGGCACACGAATTGTTCTCATTAAAATTGATATCAAAAGCAAAACTGGCAACTTTTTAACAGCAGTCTGGCAAAAGAAAGGAGACTTTTGGAATATATATGCTGGCTCTTTCCTCTTCCAACTTTTTGAGAGACGTACAATTTCTTCAATCCTGTCTGATTATTTTGAAATATTTATTATAAATATTGGTTGGAAACTAGAAATCATGCGTATGCCTTATTAGGCCGCGTACTCCCAGATGTCAGCTACTGGCAGTGACCCGAGTCGCTGCCTCTATACAAGAAACATAACCGATAAACAGAAATAAACATACAATAAATAAAAGAAAACGAACATTTTGCACCCAATGACCCTCATAAATCTCTTCTTAACGCCATAAAGAGTGATTTACAGCGACTAGCTAAGTGTCGTCACGGGCGAAATCAAAATGCCATTGTGTTCTTTAACGACGTCGTCTCGGAATGGGCACCGAAGGATGACTTCGTTACAACTCACATCTCCAAATAGCCACCTTAAGACGTAGCTGTCGTGCTCAGTAAGGTCATTATGATAAGAGATAATTTCCTGGAGGCATCTGGGGTGTAATCGTTGCGCTACGCGTCGTGATATGACTGCGAGAAGTGCACCATATGGCTGCTAAACGGGTGTTTTTGCGCAATTTTTTAGGGAGGAGGGGGGGTTAAAATTGAAGTAAACATGTTTTTTTATCTTCGAGGTTAAAAATCTAGAACTTAATTTTTCGCTGCACTTCGCAATGGAAGGGGCTGTTTTTCATTTTTAAGTAATCACACGTAAAAATTTGCCTAACCACAATGGTACACAATAATAATAATAATAATAATAATAATAATAATAATAATAATAATAATAATAATAATAATAATAATAATAATAATAATAATAATAATAATAATAATAACTGGTTTTTTGGGGAAAGGAAATGGCGCAGTATCTGTCTCATATATCGTTGGACACCTGAACCACGCCGTAAGGGAAGGGATAAAGGAGGGAGTGAAAGAAGAAAGGAAGAAGAGGTGCCGTAGTGGAGAGCTCCGGAATAATTTCGACCACCTGGGGATCATTAACGTGCACCGACATCGCACAGCACACGGGCGCCTTAGCGTTTTTCCTCCATAAAAACGCAGCCTCCGCGGTCGGGTTCGAACTGGTACACAATTGCAAAGTGCATTTCTTTCCTAGAGAAGCTAAATTCTAAACGAGCAGCAAAAATAGTATGGTCCTACAAAATATTACAAAACAATGGATATCTACTGCAAAAGAAAAATTCTTGTTCAATTAGAAAAGAAATTATAGGAAATAAAATGCAAGCAACCCGAATCACCTACGAGCGGCTGCTGCTGATAAAACAAGTCTCAAATATGAATAAAAATGCGCAAGAAATATAAGGCCTACCCTGTGCGCTTAACGTGCACAGCCGTGCAAGAACCCAAACACTGCTCCAAAGAACACAAAAGAAAAAAATTCAGAAGAGGGTGCTCAGGACATCTTTCCATCTTTTTCGTACTCAAGAAAGTATTCTAGACGACTTCTTGTGCAAAGCTAATGACCTATCCGGCGAACTTCAGGAGTCGATCACTAATACCAGTGCTCCCCTGATTTATCCTTACCATTTGCCTTATAGCTTATGAGGTTAATGGTGAGTTTAGCTGCCGCAGGAACTAACCATCAAAATTAAAATGGCAGTTTTACTCAGCTTCTACACATTGCACTAAAATTCTGCCTTGCTTTTCTCAGTGTTTCCTATAAAGACACATGGAAGGCTAACATGGCGAAAATTTTTAAATTTGCGCTCGAAGTTATCCGAGGCACCAACCTTTCAGCTGTGCGCATTCAATTTCTATGCACGCGATTACGACTATTAAGGAAATGTAATACCGTTGATGTAGTTTAAACATGTAAACATTTATGATACTGTAACTTTACGGGTTTTTTAACCATCTAGCACAACGTCTGTCACCTACGAACCCTTATTCAAGGCGCCTTTTGTTCAAGCTCAAACACGTGACTTTCCCAAGAGCACTATTCTGAAACATGCTTGCTAGCGACGTTCTACAATGATGTTTAGGTTGCAGTAAAAACTTCATTTTCTGTTTTTGCTGCCATTTGGTCAATTTTTAACCTGCTCCAGCTTTCACAACGCAGATAAGTCGACGACTCGTTTTGAGAGCCGTGAGCGCCGCTGGATTTCCGCGCATACACGTTGATGCTGTGCTCAGCCAGCTCACGTCGACTGATGACGAAATATCTCAAAATAAACGCCGTTTAACTGAAGCAAACAACCTCGAACTAAGAAGGAAATCAACCGCAGCGTCAGAAGGTGTTCAAGTAAAATGACATGTCATCATAGAAGATTTTAAAATTTAAGCAGACTGGCGCATGACAAAGCTATCGCTCAGAAGGCACTAAGCATTCCGGAGGCCCGGAGGTCCAGCACGTTTCATACAAGTAATCTTTCGCTATGCGGTTATAGTTCTTGCCTAATTAAATTCGCAGTCAAAACGCAGGTAACGCAGCAGAGATATCTATGCTCGCTCAACACCGGATAATGCACGCGAAGACTGTTACCAACTCGCCCAGCTCTCCTCCCTACTCCGACTCGGTGTTTAAGTTTGATTCAATCACTGCTACACTCTCTTTGCCATTCTGCGACGTGAATAGACCGATGTGATGTCCCGCCGGTATGCACTTTTAGCGAGAGTCTGCACGTCAATTACCTCGCTCACCTGTATGCGATGGCACCCACAAAAAGCACCTTGCCACACTCGAATATTCAACGAGACGCTATACATCAATGATGCGTCCGGTAAACTAGGACATGGCCGGATTATCTTGACATGTTGCTAGTGCAGCTGGAGAGTCGCAGGGGAATACTGCGCTCCCGAACGGTAGGATAAGAAGAACGAGGCCGCCGGATCCCATGCCTTTTTTCTAAAGTTGCTGTTATCTAAATTAACCATTGTAATTACATGTTCTCAGCTCAAAAACAAACCAAAATAAATTAGCGAACTTAGAGCCACTTCTCCCGCCGTACATATCCTAAAGTGACATTCAGTGCCCAAATTTGAGAAACCATGAGAAAGAGAGCAACCTTTTAACGCGTCAATCCTGTCAAATCAAGTGGAATAAGATTAGTCCCCTCTGCCCTACTTTCCGCAGGTGTAGTTCGTTATGTGCTAACTCCGAAAATTTTTCCCCGCCAGCTTTCCACAATATTTCTGCATTTTTTATCCTCCCGTCAATTACCACCGACTCACTTGGCTCAGCTCCGCCACCTCTATATAAAGCATGTCCTTTTTGCAGCGAAGGAGTGAGAAACTTATCTCCAAAATAGCGCAGTGCTACGCCAACTTACTTTAGCAGAACAAACGCTGAGCTCCCCTCCAAACTAAAGGGGCAGACTCGAGTAAGAAAAGATGTCTGAGCTAGCCTCTCAGACCTCTTTGGAGTCGCTTACACGGACGTTAAAAGGCTAATGGTGTTCGCTGGAAATCACCTTGGCACAGTTTTTTTTTCTCTGGCTGCTTTGTCGTAGGCAGGCGCGTTTCAGAAGCAGCTGCTACGATTCGTGCCGGTTTCAACTCTCCCAACCAAACGAGCCCGGTCGATAACTGCGTAGGAAGCGACTCTAAAGGCGTTCGTTTGCAGGTTTTCAAACTGGAGGCCGCGGAAAATGTCAAAACGTAAATGAAGTCAACGCTTCACTGCAGAACGCTATTTCTTTACTAGCTTAATTGTTCAGGATTGTAAACCAGACCCGGCGGACGAAAAATAAAAAAGATATAGTTTGAATACCGAACAGGCAGCTACATTTTAACATTTTTCCTGAGCAGGTACCGATTCTGTGAACGAAGAAAACAAACATACCCTGCTTAATGTGCAATAACAAGTGGGGTGCTTTCATCCTCTCTGGTCTGAATGCGCACGTGTCAAGGCCTCATTATCAGAACCATGCAACGCTTTTTGAACGTCACGTTAGTCTGAATAGCCAAGAACATCTCCACTAACTACTGCACTTCCACACGCCACAGAGACGGCAGATTCAGCCTCAAAACTCCGCTTCCTCTTTTATTCGAATCATGAAAGATCGTATCTTCTTCATTTAATGCGTCTATAGGTGTGTTATTTTACAACTGCTGTTCGTCAGTCATCTCCAGGCGTCACATAAACGACACGCAGGGAATACATAGCAACAGAATCTAAAATAACAAGCTGAGGAAGTGCGTCTTCGCGCCGTCGGTGCCTGTCAGTCACCTGTGACATCACTGGAAACAAATATTCGCGGGATAACAAAAGACTACATGATTACCTGAACGATGACATTTCACTGGGGCCAGTGGAGAAGCTCCTACCTTGCTAGGAGTCGTGGAGGAGAAGGGAAGGGTGAAGGGCAAATTTCGATTCCAGGAGAGAGAGAGAGAGAAATATTTATTGAAATCTCAATGAGATAAACGGTGGGCCGTCGTCTTCATCGTTGGCGTCTGGCCTCTTCGCAAGGTCGGGCCCCTATTCCAGGGCTCCGCTGAGACTTGCTGCTTCGCATGCGTGCTGCACAAGGGCCCTTTGGGCTGTGAGCTCGCTGCTGGTGAGCAGACCCTCCCATTGCTCCGCACTCGGGGTTTTGAGTGTGTGGAATGCATAATTGCGTTTGCACTCCCATTTAATGTGGTATAGCGGGGGGGTTGCCCCGCACCACGGGCATGTGTCCCTGAATTGTGTAGGGTACATTTTGTGCAGAATGTATAGGTTGAAGAATGTTCCTGTTCGCAGTCTCCGCCAGTTCACTGCTTATTGTTGTGTTAGTGAGTTCTAGGAAGAGATTCACAAAGCAGAGTCCTTAAACATAAAAAGCATACCATACATCTTTTAACTAATTTTGAGCCCGTTAAAGTAAATAAATTATGTTTATTATAAATTTGCTTTCACTTCAGCGTATTGTCGCTCAAATTGGATGGGTACTACTATTACCGTGCTTCCGAGTGTCGTGTTCATAAACAGTGAGTGTTCAAAAATTGCATCGATTTGTTTCATATCGCACTACTTCCCTGATGTGTCTGAAATCCAGGACTGTGATACGCCCGTTCTTGGAAGGTATTTCATGCTTGGACCCACACTCGACGGCGACAAAAACGGTTTTCTTTTTTCCACATTCGCCATCACAAACTCCACAACAAACTGATCGGAAGAACATCTTTCCAACGATGCCACATGGCCTCCTCATTCATACTACAGAGTACTCTGTGTGTCCACCGGAGACATCGGTACTATCGTTGGATACAGGTCAAGAAAAAATCTGCTTTTGCCTTCAATATACTCTCTCCAATCCATGTCGTCGGCCGATTCTCAGGAACCTGCTAGTGAGACAATGCAGGGAATAACCGACGAAACTGATTGTCCCGTCCCCGCGTTTTCAGGGATAGTGGCCTCCCCGCATTGTCACGCCACTCCCTGCATTGACACTAGCAGGTTCACAGGTTCTAGCAGGTTGTTTTTTTTCATGTATTTTTTTTTTCATATGTCTCCTTCCATCATCATTATCCCCCATCGTGACCCTCTTTTTTCTCCTCTTCCCGTTCCCCAGTGTAGAGTTGCAGGCCAGATATTTATTTTTAAAGCCAACCTCTCTGCCTTTCCCGTCAATAAACCCTCTCTCCCTAGCAGGTTCAAGAGAATCGGCCGACGTCGTCGTTGCCTGAGAGGAAGTTACTTGATGGGGGAAGCCTTTTTTTCTTTAGTGGTATCCTATCATAGCTCGAAATGTAGGCGCTACTTAGGACACAAGACACAATTTGTTTTTGAGGAAAGGAAATGGCGCACTATGTCTCGCATCTCGGCGGACACCTGAACCGCGCCGTAATATAAGGGATAAGAGAGGGAGTGGGAGAATAATTGGTTTTTGGGGGAAAGGAAATGGCGCAGTATCTGTCTCATATATAGTTGGACACCTGAACCGCACCGTAAGGGAAGGGATAAAGGAGGGAGTGAAAGAAGAAAGGAATAATAGGTGCCGTAGTGGAGGGCTCCGGAATAATTTCGACCACCTGGGGATCTTTAACGTGCACTGACATCGCACAGCACACGGGCGCCTCAGCGTTTTTCCTTCATAACAACGCAGCCGCCGCGGTCGGGTTCGAACCCGGGAACTCCGGATCAGTAGTCAAGAAGAAAGGAAGAAAGAACGGGAGTATTGGAGGATCACCCTCTGTCCTTTGTCTGCTGCGGTGCATAGCCTCCTGATTGCTCCTAGAGGCAGCTGCACCAAACGAATCGACTGATTCAGTTATCTTTGCTTGCCACTAGCATAGTAATTATAACGCCTATTGTTCCAAATAAAACAGACTACAACTATTGCATTCTGACGAGGTGACTGCGTCGTACGGACATTTGAACAAAGTGGTAACGTATCGATGGAAAAAAACAGCGCAAAATGACGACATACGAAGCAAAGAAAGGGCGCCACAAGCGCTTACGGTGTACGTTCCTTGCTTCGTCTTTCGTATGCTTGCGCTGTTTCTTCTTATGTCCTCATCACTTTCTTTTGCTAACCACCAACGCAGCGGAAATGACACGTTTTCTCCCAAGTAAAATAATTCACGACACGATAATAAAACTAACCAAAAGCACAGCCAATCACTTGCGTTTATTGATGCCGCAGTCTAACGCCTGTCCCCGTCCCTGTTTACAGCCTAAATGCGATGCCAAATTGTGCGGCACTGGCTCCGGGACCAATGAGAATTTCCCCAGAAGTCACCCATTTCCTGCTAGTGCCGCTGTGTACGTGCTTGTTCCGTCAGCCACTGGCTGCACCCTCTGTCCAGCCTCCACAAGACTCGTGAAAGGAAAGGGATTGGCGGCGGTCAAATGGATTGCTGTGCAGCGTGCCGTCTCCGACGTAATAAACGACGCCCGCCTGGGTAATCCACTATTCCCCATGAAATCGATAGCGAATACGGGAGTATTTGAAAACAAACACTTTCGGCGTTGGCACCTCGAAGATTATAAAATAAATATTTTACTTGGATACCGGGATGGGTACTTCGTTGCTCTGCTTTCTTTTTTTCCCGTTTTAAGAACCCTATCATCATCACCATCATCATCATCATTCACTTACCTTTAAAGGCCCTGGGTTTAGGACATTACTTAAGGGGGGGGGGGGGGGGGGGGTAAGCAGTCGTCATATAATACAGTGGTCGGTAGCATCAACAAAATATACAAGGTGCAGGGTTCAAGTTCGGCATTAAAATTATCAACATTATCAAAAGTATCAACATTAAGAAAGGCACAGCGGCTCAAGAACAATTTGGAGAAAGATAAGAAAACACACATTTACACACTCAAATGCACGGCAAAATTACACAGCCCCTGAAATGTGCTGTTAATAACTGCCTGAATTTATTAGGCTCTATTTCAGTAGCTATGAAACCGGGTAGGTCATTCCACCTGCCCGATTTCTTCTAGCAACCTAACAAGGAACATGAACCGTCCGCCAGGAACATAACGTGGTCGTTCGCTTTGCTACGGGGGAGAGTAATTTTACAATAATTGCCCTCTCGAATACTGCTTGTGGTTGCCAACGAAGTTATTTCAGAATGCAAAAGCCGCACCTTCAAAGACCCCTCACCATCTTCTGAGCCCTCCTCGAATTAAATTAACCTGTAATTGCTCCTAACCAGGAACAAAGCCACGCATTTGGAGCAGGAACGTAATGTCGAATTCTAAGTTGCAGAAATTAAAAAGCGATTTTTGTAAACATAAGTCTCATGAAAGCCACACCACCGCCTCCCATTACATCTTGAACCACTCCGCAACTTCAACACAGCCAACACCGCCAGCCCTCACCCCAAATTTACACACTCCCTTCGGTCACGCCTTGTCTTTGCGCTTGACAATCGTCCGCCTTGTATGGACGGATTAGTGACCATGCCTGACCGTGCGGGGCCCACGGTAATTCATGATGCATGTCTAACGTACACCTTTACTGCTCCACCACTACCCAATCATACACTATGAATGGCATCAGCATTTCTCACCACCACAGCTCCCTCCCCTCTCCCATTGACCTCTATCTCTTGATACGCCTTTCATGAGAGACACTCGCCTTTCGTGTACGGTTGCGCTATTGTGCATCACGCTATGCTGGACACATGCCTACCCCACGCTTCTACCCCTCCACACCATATCACCATCTCTACGCCTTAGGTCAAGGCTTTCACAAACGTTTTCCGACAACTTGCGCAGCGGAAAATGGCACGTACAACCCTGGCCATAACAGAGGATTTTTACATATCGGATATGTATTAGCGCGGACGTATACCCTTGCGCACCCGCAGTGGCCCCGCCTGTCCCCGTCAATATCAGTGATCGGGTGCAGAGGGCGTGCGGTAAACCGGTACACATGGACGCTAATGCTTCTCTGGTATGCAAAAACCCTCTAATATTACGCGGCACGCTTAGGCGACCACGCTCTTGCCACGCCTTACGTAACGAAAGGTTTGAAGTGTTTTATATAAGTGTTAGCACATGCCACTGCTGTACTCGAATATGAGCCCAAGAAAGCGTCTTATCTTCTCTACAGTGTGCGTGTGAAAATTTGAGACGCTGAATTGTGCCCCGTAATTCTTTTCTCTGGACCTGTACGTGAATAGGACGCACGCACGTATACGTGTCGCTTCGCGTAGCGCTAGTATCTGCAAGGCATGTCTAACCAACTTGTCCAAACGTTTTCGCTTCTTAATCGCCCTCATTAAATCTTACCCATGGTTCTAATGTGAATTCACTGCCATAAACGCAACACACAACCTATGCACAAAGTTACTAAACACTCTTGCCTATCCAGCTTCCTAGCCTGAATTAATAAAAGCTCCGACTAACAACCGCATTTCGGAGCACACAGAGAATGTCGGTGCAATTTGCAATGCCGCAAGAGTAACCATCCGGCAAATTTTTTCAGTTGTATTTGATTTACGTTCAAACAAACAAGTTCATTGCATTACGAAGCAGTACAATAGTAGAAAGCATTGTACCACAAAGTATGCGGCACGCATTTCCATTTGAGGCTTACACATTTCCGCGTCAATGCGTGCACTCTGTCGTCTGCATGAACACGAGTCAGTGACATCGGAATGCGTTTCTCTCTTTGCGATGGTATCGGGTGTGATCTCAGCATTCCCACCATTGTGCTCACCAAGAGGTAGGGAAGAGGCTGTGTTCCCACCAGCAGAGCTCAAGAATTGTTTTGGAGTGCAACTCTTGGGCGCCCGTTGCTCCGCTCCATGTCGTAGTCGTCGTCGCCGGACATCAGTGCCTCCCACCGCTTAAAGGATGTTTTGCGTATGTAGGTCATTTGGTTTGGCCCGACATCCCCACGATATGTGGAAGAGTGTAGGGAGGCCCTGGCATCAGGGACATGTGTCGGTGTACAACGTTTAGTGCATGAGGAGTAGTCTTTCAGAGGCGGCGCTAGAGCCTCTTCCATGCTATGGTCTGCTATGTCCTCCTTTGGTCAGCGCAAACATGGGGCCCGCAGGACCACTGTGGTAGCGGAAGACGGTGTGCATGTGTCGGTGCGCGGCACGAACCGTTGAGCCCTAGGCGATTCAAGCGGGCGGGGCGCAGACGTAGGAGTAGACTCCAGGAACGCGCCGCGAGATGGCTGGAAGACAGTGGGGTGCTCCTTAAGGACATGAGACTCTGGAGAGAGAGAGAGAGCTGAACCATGAACGGTGATCCCGTAAGTGGGGGCAGCCAAACCTGCAGCGTCGTCAAGAAAGGCCATAAAAATTTCCGTGAGCTGGTTCAAACCACATATTCGGCATTCGCGGTGGAGACACGCACATTGTTATCAAGGCGAACGTGAAACGACACGCGTGCTGGGAAGACATCCCAGCACTTCCGACCCGATCAAGGACCTCCAATGCGGTGGCCAACACAGAGTCCCGTCGCAGCAAGCCCGGTGCCCTTCTAACCAATGAAAACAGCCGACGCGTGGGCGGCCACCAATTGGCCAGTCGCCGCACATTCCACCCCTTGTATCAGTAAATGAACCGCCGTTATTTTGATATATCTCTTGTTGCCTCTCTATCTTGGAGCCCGGTTCCTTGTCGAAGGTAGTTTGCGACCCCTGGAGACGGACTTCGCTCACGCTTCCGACCCATTTAGGGTCGTCTCAAAGTTATCAGGCCGACATGTTTAATGGTAGACTGTGCGTCCCTATACAATACCTTAAGGCAACAGGCTTACAGGTCTGCAGAGCTGCAGCCGTTTGTGGAGTTTCTGTGTCCTACAATCTACGCTGGTTTCAACGTGACAGCGTTAAAGCTCCCGTTGTGCAGAAAATCTGGCGTTGTCGTCATTGGCATCGTCTACGTTGTGAGTGAAAAATCCCCGTAGAGTCAACCCAGGTGGGTCACCTAGGTCACATGACCTTCTGGCGTCATCACAACGTGCCTACCGGATTGTGAGCAAACTGACCATCGTGGAAGGTGGCAGTTAAATTAATGATTGGTAGCTCAGGACAACCCGTATCGGTCGCACAAGGCCCACCGGTGGCAGCCCCTGCCATCGCAGGGCAGTGGCGCGTCACTTAAACGCTAAACCACTGCGCCAGGAGTGGTATGAGGACTCCCAGCAACCTATGAATCTAGACTAGAAAATAACCAATTCCGCATATATGTTGCATTAACCTATTAACCCTATCACATCATACCCTTATAATAATAATAATTGGTTTTGGGGGAAAGCAAATGGCGCAGTATCTGTCTCATATATCGTTGGACACCTGAACCGCGCCGTAAGGGAAGGGATAAAGGAGGGAGTGAAAGAAGAAAGGAAGAAGGAGGTGCCGTAGTGGAGGGCTCCGGAATAATTTGGACCACCTGGGGATCTTTAACGTGCACTGACATCACACAGCACACGGGCGCCTTAGCGTTTTTCTTCCATAAAAACGCAGCCGCCGCGGTCGGGTTCGAACCCGGGAACTCCGGATCAGTAGTCGAGCGCCCTAACCACTGAGCCACCGCGGCGGGTCATACCCTTATTCCGGAGCTTAAGCTCGGCATCCTGCAGTGGAGCAAAAATTATACAAAGAAACAAGAAGAGAAGAAGGAGGTTGGAAGAAAGCACATAAAAAAATTGGAGAGGACACTCATACCCTTATGCCGGAGCTTAAGTGTCCTCTCCAATTTTTTTATGTGCTTTCTTCCAACCTCCTTCTTCTCTTCTTTTGTCTTTGTATAAATTTTGCTCCACTGCAGGATACCGGACTTGGCTAGCGTCTAATTAGTCCCTCCACTTTTCCTTCGTCTTTCTGTGTGTTTTTTTTTCTTCGCAAAAGCCACTGTTGTGGGCGCTGTGACCCGATGGCTGTGTGGCAGGAGGGTGGAGGGAAGCGGCATGAAAGGAAAAAGCGAGAGGAGGAAGAGAAAGATGGAGTGAGAGGCGCACTGCAATAGCGCCTCTGGAGGAAGCGAGAACTAGCTCTCGCGACGAAGTGCGAAATCTGATAGACGCATTAAAAGGCCAATATTAACAGCTATTATGAAACGTTGAAAATTAAATTATACTGCTCACGCAAAAATGCCGCATCAAATTTCATGTTCACCTGACCATTTTTTTCTGACTTCTCTCTCCGACCCTCAAAACAGGCTCAGCTTGTTGTCGGCCACGTTACGATAATTGAGCGTTGAAGTTTACATGCGAGCTCTATGCTTGGCAATAATATTTCTTTATTATTAGCCATGCAATTGTAAGTGCACAAGTGTCTTCCATCATTCAGCTACCGTCCGGCTCTCACATACAGGCCTTGCTGAATTACTGTTCTATTTTTACATCAGCGATATATTACTGTTCGTTTAATTTTAACGCGTGATTCATTTCAGGACAGTCTGAAACACGTAATCGCTTGGACGTCAAAACCACAGCGCCTTGATAAATAGGTTGTCTTTGCACTTTATGGCCTCCATAACTCACATGTCATGTCGCTGTACTTGATTCGTTTCGGGATGCTTGGAACGTATTGTTGTTGTTTTTTTTTGGACATTTATCATCGTTCATTTCTTTCCATTAAAGATTAGCTGCAAAGAATTAAAGGAAGAAAGAAAGAAGCAAAAAGAGAGAAAGAAGGAAGGAAAGGAAGGAAGAAGGGAAAGAAAGAAGGGAAGCAAAGAAAGAAAGCACAGAAGGAAAGAAAGGAAGGAAGGAAGGAAGGAAAGAAAGGAAGAAAGAAGGGAAAAAAGAAAGAAGCAAAGAAAGAACGAAGGAAGGAAGAAAAGAAAGGAAGGAAGGAAGGAAGGAAGGAAGGAAGGAAGGAAGGAAGGAAGGAAGGAAGGAAGGGAAGGAAGGAAGGAAGGAAGGAAGGAAGGATAGGAATAAAGGAAGCAAGGAAGAAAGGAAGGAAAAGAAAGAAAGAAAGAAAGAAGGGAAAAAGAAAGAAGCAAAGAAAGAAAGAAGGAAGGAAGAAAAGGAAGGAAGGAAGGAAGGAAGGAAGGAAGGAAGGAAGGAAGGAAGGAAGGAAGGAAGGAAGGAAGGAAGGAAGGAAGGAAGGAGGAAGGAAGGAATGGAAGGAAGGAAGGAAGGAAGGAAGGAAGGAAGGAAGGAAGGAAGGAAGGAAGGAAGGAAGGAAGGAAGGAAGGAAGGAAGGAAGGAAGGAAGGAAGGAAGGAAGGAAGGAAGGAAGGAAGGAAGGAAAAGAAGGAAGGAAGGAAGGAAGGAAAGAAGGAAGGAAGGAAGAGGAAGGAGAAAGGAAGAAAGAAAGAAAGGAAGAAAGAAAGAAGAAAGAAGAAAGAAAGAAAGAAAGAAAGAAAGGAAAGAAAGAAAGAAAGAAAGAAAGAAAGAAAGAAAGAAAGAAAGAAAGAAAGAAAGAAAGAAAGAAAGAAAGAAAGAAAGAAATAAAGACGTGCGCAGAGACAAGAACTGGTTTTATGCAGAGCGAGAAAATTCCAAATTTTATCAGTGTGTTATTATGGGCAAGTGCATTGACCAGTTTTATTTAAATATCTTGCGTGTAAGTAATAAAATAACGCTTAAACCACAGCAAAACTTTAGTCTCAGTTGGTCAGTGCACTCCGAAGTACTAAATGTGAGCGGCACGGAAAAAGGCACGGGATGGAAGGAGTGGTGTGTGTTCCTTTCCTAAAATTTACATATCATGCTATTGGAAACGGCTGGGGTCTTTGGCAATAAAGTACTTGTTATAAGGGAGCGTGGCTTACTGCAAGCAGTTATTGCCACTTGCATGGCCGTCTTCTACTCTCAGAAAGAATATAAGTATTTATACGAAATTAAATGCTCTTAGTGTTTTGTGGTAACATCTTCACAGCAAACCTCACGGTGGTTGTCGGAGCTGCCGTTACTAAATAACGCGGCTTTCAGCACGTCTGCTGTCAAGTCGTCAGTGCCCGCTAATGCACACTCTACGTCTTCTTAGCGTCACTAAACATGTGGGGAGAGAGAGAGAAATTCTGCTGTAAATCTTCGCACCCCGTCAAGCCATCATTTCGTGGAGCCCATGGTTAAGAATTTTAGCTCTTGAGATATACCTCGTGCGTACGTTCACACCGTAGTAATTGCTGAAGTGCATAACGCAATCAATTGTCGCGGAAACAATTTCAAACGATGGCTTAATATAAACGGAAGCATTGTGCACGAAGGAAATTTTCCCCTCGAGCAGATGTAGCAAGGCTCTTCAAAGAAATTGTATCGGGGAGTGAATTTTCGTACTAGTTCGTTTAGGAACACATAGGGCTACATTTAAGTTACTGGTAGCTTAACCTTAGTTCTTTTGCAGCTCAGGTCGTACCTACATTCTGATAAATATTCAATTGTGAGCAGTGAAATACCAGACTTGATATTTCAGTATTTGTTATATGATACAAGGTGCAACCAACAGCTGAAGTCCTATGTCTCTAATAGTGAGCACTTTGCATTTCAAACTTTCGTCTAATATATTATGGACAACTCAATGTGCCTAACTCAGGCATTTGAATTTGGCCGGTTGCTGTCTTTAACCTCCTTATCGTCGTGATTTACTTGCCGGGTCTCCTACGTAGCTTTGCCAGAGCTTAAGGATATACCGAGGCTCAATACATGAAGGAAACTACAACCATGTTGTTAATCACGGTATAAATCAAGTCACAGTGTGTTACAGCTTATTCATTTCCGCGAAATGAAAACTTACTTTGTCAGCTATTGTCTCCCAGATGGAAATTCCAATTCCAAATTGTACACCGTGCAAACAAACAAGTCTTAATACATCAACTTTTATTTTCGTGTGTGCTGTAGATTACCTTTTTTCTGCGTTGAAAAAGGCCGTGCAGTTTGAAGAAAACCACGTGACCATCCGCTCGCGCAGCGCGACAGCAGAGCTCTCAGAACGCAGAACTCGCGAACGTAGCCGCGCTGCATAGTGCAACGAACGTGACACGGACGTGCATGGGCGCTGGCGGCAAAATTGCAAGTAACACCTGCTGACCGGCGGCGTTCAGTGCGGAAAGCAGCGAACTCTGTGTTTCCGCGGTCGCGATATGCAAGCCGAAACACCAGGCCGTGGTTCTAGTCGTCGCCCAACGTTTCTCATCTGGCATCTCGCATATCGTGTCTTTGCGTCCTGACGCGTTACTTCACCCGTGATGTTGGTGAAAGTTCCGCGACCCGAAAGATGAAACGACTGGCCGACGAGGAACGGTCCAAATTGTTTCGTCCCGCATATCGCTACAACAAACCACAGCGCCTATTTCTTTCCACACTGAGTGCTTCCATGTCACAGGTGTTGCTTTCAATTCTGCCGCCAGCGCCCACGTCTTTGTTATTGCCCTGTCGCATTCGCATGACAATGAGAAGCGGCTACATCCACGACTCCCACGTTTAGAGCGCTGCTTTTGCAGTGCGCGAGTGGGTGGTCACGGGGATTTTTATATAGCTCGCAGGCTTTCTTTTTAACCCCGAAAAAGCTCATTTATAATACAAAACAAAATGAACACTGATTAGTTAGATATTTTTGGGACGCTCCACAATTTGGCACGAGAATTTTCGCCCGAAACGCAATAACTGAAGAGATTTATTTATTTATTGAATTACTCACTTGAATAGAGTATAAAAGTACCGTGGCTTACAATATACATTGTTCGACGAAATGGTTGAAGTTTCATGATATTATTTTGCTTTGGTATATTTTTAATCTTTGGTCAAAGTTACGTTCGACAACCGGCAAAGAGCCGCCGTGGTGGCTGAGTGGTTATGGCGCTCGGCTGCTGACCCGAAAGACGCGGGTTCGATCCCGGCCGCGGCGGTCGAATTTCGATGGAGGCTAAATACTAATGGCCCGTGTACTGTGCGATGTAAGTGCACGTTAAACAACCCCAGGTGGTCAAAATTTCAGGAGCCCTTCACTACGGCGTCTCTCATAGCCTGAGTCGCTTTGGGACGTTAAACCCCCATTAAACTAAACTAAACTAAACAACTGGCATAGTGTACTTGCGTTGTGTCATTTTCGGTTAACAGTGGGGTATACTTTAATAAATGCACGCGTATGTAAAGTTACAGGTGTTTTTGCAGAAAATTTCGGTTATCATTCAAAGGGTATCTGTTAAAGACGCTTAACAGAAAGCTGTTGATGAAAAAAACAGTAATTTCCTGTTCTTGCAGCAGCGACACCGTAAGTGCCGGTAATTTGGCCCTCGGCTATAGAGGAAATTCTTTTTAAAATTCATTCGACCAAATATAAATCACTTTTAGTATTTAGAAAACAAAAGAATGAAGACAGGCCATATTTTCACTGATGGTTATGTACTGTGTGCTCTGCGTTGCAGTGTTTCTTGCGGCCCGACATCCTGCAAGATGGTGACCCTCGTACTGCACTCGCGTTCGCTGCTGGTGTTGCCGATCGCGCTATTTGGGAAATATGGTAACTGCGCCCAATCCTAAAGTTCGGTACACATGACGTCTTATACTTCGTTTTGTGGCTGACTTGATCCCTGACGCTGCTCGTTCTGCAATTTTTATGAAACAGCCGATCCTGCCCGACTGCAATTTTCGCCGCCGGGCGCTGCACAGCACTTTGTTCATGACTGAACGCTTGCACGCTTCTTGTAGCGGTCGTTATCTATAAAAGGATATTTCGTGCGGTGTACGCGAATGCACTGGATGACGCGGCTGCATTAGAAAGCTCCCAATAGTCAGCACGTGCTCTAAGACGGGTTCGAAATCTGGGCGCGATCTTGTAATAGGAGACGGACTTGAGTCCAATCTAAAAGGCAACATGAAAGCTCGTGGCGCATTTTGCGCATACGTGCTTTTGGCCAATCTTAGCACAGGAGGCAAGCCCCGTCATATGTTTATGTTGCCTACTCAAAAAAGCAGGACGTCGCTCCATGCCAAAGAGTTCACGAGTATCGCTTCACAGTGCCCGCATCTACGCACCAGCTGAAAAGTGCACAACAATGGCGCTAATAATTGATCAAGAGTACTATAATTATCGAGAGGACCTTTACTTGTTGCTTGCCGCAGGAAGGTATATTAAGTGTTGGAGTCTGAGACCCAACCTTGCCAACTCAAATCTCGGATAGAAAGGATTTCTGCGTGTTCATATCAGCAGTGTTAGAACAATGATTTACGTCAAAAGGTTCCGAAATAAACTGTGACTTGGTGACATTACCGTATATTCTGAATGGTACTACAAATTTCAAAAACCTGGATAACGCACCTAATTCAGGCTCCTAAATATTGTCATAGCAAGGACGTCAGACACCTGCAGGTTTTTAAAACGGTCACTGCTATCTCTGAATCCATAATAAGCTGTGACGTGCGCTGTGCATGTTTTTCGTCCTATTATTATATTTGTTTTTCATTATCTGACAGAAATGGCTTACATATTCTTGTGCGCTAATTTTGAACACGTCCTTTCCTTATATGCGAGCCACAGGTGTTGTAAATATTTAGGAGTGGTGCAAAGATGGAGTCTGCAAGAAACACCGCTGCCTGGAACGAAAAGTTCTGCACTAGTAATGTCACTTCTCAGCTTCGCAGTTCTAATTTATTCGTAGCTATTTTCATGGAACAAAAATATTATACAAGCCGCCTATATGGCATAATGTAGATTTAAAGAACAAGAAAAGCAAGTTAACATTAAATTTTAGTTAGCCAAAAACTGAAAGTCTGATAAACAAGAGAAACAAATTTCGTAAAATTATTTTGTACATGAAAACAGAAAACATATGTAAAAAGAACGAAAAGCTGGGAACATAAAAAGAAAACTCTACAGAAAAATTCTGCCAGACCAGCTGGCATAAATTTTCTGTTTTTTAGCAAACATTTTGTAGTTTAAAATAAATAAAAAATTTACATAACGTTTTCTTAGAGAAATCACTTAAGGAGAGCATCATTTAGGTGTTCAAAATTATTGTTACGGTGGCGACAGAAATGACCTAATTAATAATCAAGGAGGGTGGAATTTTCTTCGTTATATTCTTGGTATTCTCGCTAAAAAATTCAGAAATTTGAATATTTTCCTCCAACGGGATATTAATTCACGAATGAAGGGACTAATTTACTAAAATGGCTTTTCTTCCCGTCTTAATAGCTGAGAACATTTTATGCGGTCGACTTGAAAATTCTCGTAACGATCGATCCAAGCTTTCATCATATTTGATAAGATGAAATTATTATATGCATTTATTCTTACAAAAAAACACTATTCTTGAAACAGACTCACCCCATAAAAGGAACAGGGAACAGGTTAGTAATGTCCTTTGTTCTTACTTTACCTAATTTCAACCTAGCTAAAGGGCATGCTTTTTTCCAATTTTTCTTTCCTCATCTATCAGTATTATCCGGTAAAGATCGAAGCTCGAGTGCAAAGACTGATCGGCAACGTCTTCCCCTGCAGGCACTGAGCACAAGACGACGAAGCACCTGTGCCTGTTAAAATCGTGTGTTTCATTTCCGGGTTTTCATTTCATTTCATTTCAGACCGGATGTTTCATTTCATTCTATACAATAATGTCAATGAAATCACATAATAGCTACGCAACATCATTTCCGAAGTTATGCTGTCTTTTAGGGCGGATGCTTCAGTCATGGAAATTTCTAAACATTACTTAACTCTTTAAACTGTTCTAATTAAGTGTCTCGTTTTTTCCTTCTTATTACTTAATACGCAACAAAATGAAGGGTCCTGGATACTACTTCTTCTGTAAGCTCCCTACAAACAGGACCGACGTTATTTACAGCATAATTTTGCTTTCAAAGCGCTCTTTTGGGGATTCAGTTTCAGCAAAACAATACCATAACACTAGCATAGTTCCCTACTTAGATTTAACTTCGCACGTCGGTTTACAAGACAAAAAAGAAGACTAGAACAAGTGCGTTACGCCCACGTCAAAACCCGAGGTGATTTATTGTTTTATTTTGTTATTTACCCATATTACCGCCGCTTCTAGGCCTCAACCGGTAGAGCTTTTAATGCTGAAATCACGTCGCGCAGCTCTTACTTTTTTTTTTCCACCAAAAAGCGGGAGAACACCTATAGGATCCACCGCCATTCCCATGCTGTTTGATCATAAAACGTTCGACAAAACGATGCCTCCGCCTGGAACCATAGCCGGCATGCCGCTCGCGTTTGTCCAGGACAGATATGGACGCTGTGTGACGTCATCAGAAGCCAACGCGAGAGCGAAGCGCACCCGAATAATTCGTTCACCCGGAACTGAAAACGGCCCCTCGAGGATGGTCTGCCGATATCGTCTGGGCGACGATCGATCAAACGTCGAGGAGTCGATCTGTCCTTGACGCAACGAGGGATGTCGGTGATCAAACAATGTCATTTCACGCTATACTGTATCAAAGTCCTGAGATATTGAGGCCGAGCCCAATCTCCCCGGCGCGTCTGTCAGTTTTTTGTCCGAAGTTCCAGCGAGATGTGCGCCTTTCCTCAAATACGTATTTCCCATTCACATCTGTCAATTTTGTGCCCCAGATGCGCATCTCAGCGCAAGGCCAGGTCTTATACAAATAGAACGGCGCTCGTAGAAACACTAGTTTGCCATTCATATGTGTGCCTTTGTTAGTCTCTTATCAAAATGTGAAGTTCCTGAGGGTATAGAATGGCTCAGGTTAGCATTATCTCAAACTACGACAATTTTAAGCGTGACGTATCAAGCCAACAGCTCCAGAAATATTCATCCAGCGTGATCCGCGTTGGATTCCTATTGCTCGTAGGACCTTTTATCATGTTGCACATACTAACAGCAATCCATTGTAGGCCGTTGAACATCAACAATGAGAATGTGTGTTCACGAGGAAGCATAATTCTTTCGTGTAGCCTTCTAGCTGCAGCCTAACAAAAACATTCTCAGGAATTAAGCTTACTATAAATAGGTAGCACTGACTCCGATCAAAATTGTCTGAAAGGAACACATTTATTGCGCGGAAAAAAACAACATAGCAGCGTATCAGTAAGTACTCAACATTCAGACTATAGAAAGCATGAAAATATATACCGATCTCGCCATACAATCTTCCGGCAGGTACACTGGGGAAACCCCTTTCCTTCTACAAGTGCGTCCCTCATAGCCTGGGTCGCTTCGGTACGTTAAACACCGTAAACCAACCATTGTACAAGCTTTTAAAGAGTTTCTTGGCTGGGATTAAACAAACATTTGTTTTAATTATACTCTCAGTATTCGTAAACGGACGAGTTGATACAACGCGCATTTTGGTGTCTGCACAGGTGTCAAGTAAAAGTGTTCCATATCTGAAAAAGTCCCTAGGACGTTGTGACCTATAAAGTGAGGGAACTAGTAACAAACTCCTGAGTGATTCCCAAAAGATCAGAATGATTCTAGAAAGGAAACAAAGAACAATGTACACCTGCGGGCAGCCCTGTAGTTACAAAGGAAAGCTGCTCTGTCTTTCTAATTCTGCAAAGATTTTCCTGGAGCGATATAACTACGCACTTTTACCAGGTTCTGTCCTATCTTAACAGCGAAGGAATTATTCTGCTTTCAAAGGGCCAAAAATTACAACTATGAGCACAATAACACGTGAGGGGACTAGTGCGCATTGGTGAACGCAGAATTAAACGGGAAGCGCTCGACCATTAATCCAATTGCCGTCACCACATATAGGAATTAAATCCATCACCACACGCATAGATTTCAAGACGCTGTTTCTTTAACTGCGATAGAGGTCTTTCGAGCTACGTGAGTACTCATTAAGCCCGAGACCCAGCAAAACATTCATGTGAATTCCTCGAGAGACAACGTAGAAGGAGCAACTAGTTCTGACCCAAAGAACATTTGTAAACCATACGCGAAGCGAACAGTGCGCACAGGCCATTTGATCTGTTTGTGCGCCATGTTGTGAGGCTCTCGATGACGTGAGGACGAAAGCTTGCCTGCCGCCCACAGATTTGGAGCGTCCGCGACGCGAAACGAACATCAATGCACGGGGCAGAAATGAATTCTGTGGTCCGCGCATTTTCGACGACGGCTGCACACTACCTTGTAAAGGTTAAATATACGTGTACATGCATTGTACCTTTGCATCTTTCGCAGGGCACTATTCACAAGTCCGGCATTAAAACGTGGCTTCCACGCTTCTTTTATCTCCCCGGATGCTAAATTATCCTATTTTAAGATGCTCCTGAACCTGTGGAGCGAAACATATGGGTAGTTCTGACAGTATATTTGAACACCTTCGTTCGTGTTTTCACCGAATTCTGGTACTCAGACTTAATTGCTTAAAAAGCTGGTTCAACCCAATTTCTACCTGAGAACGCGTATTCTTTAGACGGTAGTATTAGAGCGTGCAAAGTGGAATACACCGCGCGAAAATTAGCGGGCATTGAGTCTTTTTCCGGAGCAGTGTTTTCAGTTAGTGGTGATTATAAACCTCTTTTATTGGTTCACTACGTAGCTGAAAATAGGTTCAATAAATTACGTTTTAGATGCGAGAGGCCAAAAAACATGTACTGACCGGGCAACTTATTGGCAGCGTTGTATCCACCTACGGTAACGACGTCCTGCTCCCGAGATTTTTGCGTTAAAAATGGTAGCTGTGGGGCTCAATGGATGTTTTCGCAGTGTACAAAGGCAGGCTGCTCTTGTATGTACGCAGAAGGGCTGCGCAGGAGATTAATGACAATGTACGGGGCAAAATATTTGAAATAAATGAAAAAAAGGATATCCGTATGGGTAAACAGCGTTTCCGTGCACCTTTCATTATCACACAGTCCATAAAAGTAAAAAGCAAAAACAAATAAAGCATTTTATGCGCAGCACAGAAACAAGCGGGAATAGCTAATTTTGGTCTTGCTTCCAAAAAGTGGCCTGAAAAACCCAAATTAGAAGCCCTTCTGCTGAATAACCCGATTTGTGCCCAAATTCGAGCTCCAAATATCTGTCGTTATCTGCCCCATAAATTACGAAACAAATAAAGCCCGAAGACGAAATACTGTAAGTACATTGTACTTGGCAGCGCTCCAGACTGCGATATTTCGCTACTGCCGCCCTCCAGACACAACAGTTTCGGAGCCCACCACGTAGGAGCTCGGGGGGCGGCACAGAAACACAACTTCTGCCACCTTTTGGGGCTGGGCGACGCGTCCGAGGGGTATCCCCGCGTACTGCTTATTGAGCACGTCCTCTGGCATGCCGTCCACGGCCGGCGGGTCCGTCACGCCTGGAAGCACGGTTTTACAGCGGATCTCACGTGGAGCCAACTCTGCTGCCATGCTTCGTGTGAGAGACACGACGGTTGCCTTGCACGCCCCGTAGACGGAGAGGCCCGGGGTGGCACCGTAGGCCACTCGACTTGAGGCGTTCACGATGACTCCGTCGGTGATGCCAGCTTCGAGCATGGCTCGAGCGGCCGCCTGGCTCAACAGGAAGGTACCCTGCGGAGAGAAGGGAGGACACAGTTGGCCCCCGTCGACGACACACCGAGGATAACCCTAAAGCTATTAAGTTTACGTGCAGTGATTCAGATGCATGGGAACACTCAGTTTTCACAAAAGAAATACTTTTGTTGCTATTTTTGCACTCAAGTCTTCCGGATATTATTCTTCTGAACGAAAAAATGTTTAGGAAAGAGGAAAATGTGTGCGTCTCCCTCATAGTTATGAAAGAGTCATCCGTGCAATGCCGATGATGTGTTGCCGTTCATATTGCAGCCACCAGTATAGCTACGTACAATAATATGTCTTTGGAAGGTTACGCTGCATGTGGAAGATCGCAGCTTATTAAATACCAAGCAGCTAGACGTACAAGTTGAATAATTCTTCAGGAAACAGATTAAACACATAAACGAAAATTTCTTTTTAGCTGATTTTCACCTTTGTTTTCAGCGGAGAGGAGGAAAAAAATACTCAGAGCTGGAGTGTTATGTTCTTCATCATCATCAGCCTGACTGTGTTATGCCTACTGCAGGGCAAAGGCCTCTCCCGTGTCTCTCCAATTAACCCGGTCCTTTGCCAGCTCCGACCACCCTATGCCTGCAAACTTCCTGATCTCATCCGCCCACCTAACCGTCTGCCGCCCCTTGCTACGCTTCCCTCCTCTTAGTATCCACTCCGTTACCCTGTAGGACCAGCGGTTATCTTGTCTACGCATTACATGCCCTGCTCAAGCCAATTTCTTCCTCTTGATTTCGACTAGGATGTCATCAAACATCAAAGCGGATGTTCAACTCGAAGATGCTTCCTGTACCTGACTCAAATCAAAATCGCACTAATTTATTCCATTTTACAGAATACCATGTCAACGTAACTGCTCTCTTGCTTTGTATAAAAGCAGATTGCCTGCCGTCCCGCGAATCAGGCGATTCCCTTAGGTTCCCACCCGCCGCGGTGGCTCAGTGGTTAGAGCGCTCGGTTACTGATCCGGAGTACCCGGGTTCGAACCCGACCGCGGTGGCTGCGTTTTTATGGAGGCAAAACGCTAAGGCGCCAGTGTGCTGTGCGATGTCAGTGCACGTTAAAGATCCCCAGGTGGTCGAAATTATTCCGGAGCCCTCCACTACGGCACCTCTCTCTTCCTTTCTTCTTTCACTCCCTCCTTTATCCCTTCCCTTACGGCGTGGTTCAGGTGTCCAACGATATATGAGACATATAGTGCGCTATTTCCTTCCCCCCCCCCTCATAAAAAAACCCCTTAGGTGGCCAGCGGCGAAGCAATGGCGTCATTCATTTAGATTACTATTGTCTCAGCGCTGGCCATTTCTACTGGACGCATCTTGTGTATCCTAAACGCTTTTTGACGTAGTGCGGCACCGCCGATATTGCGGCTTCGTGCGTGATAAGAAGGTGGGCGAAAAAAAAAACATAGTGGATACGTAAGCTCCGCCTTAAGGGTATGGTGCGATAGCGTTGATGAGCTCATGCCCATATTTGCGGAATTCATTATTTTATACTTTACATTCATAGACCGCTGGAAGTCCTCATTTCCCTCCTGGTGCAGTAGTGCAGTGGTTAAGCGATGCGCCACTTCTCTGTGATGGGAAGTGCTGCCACCGATGGAGCTTGTGAGACCCAGGTTGCTTTTCCCGAGCAACGTTTCTTAATCAATCTTTAATTTCATTGTCACCCGCCATGGTGGTCAGTTTACTCACAATCCTGTGGGCAGGTTGTGATGACGCCACAAGGTCACGTGGCCCAGGTGGCGTCTCTATA
Organism: Amblyomma americanum; assembly: GCA_030143305.2. NCBI lineage: Eukaryota > Metazoa > Arthropoda > Arachnida > Ixodida > Ixodidae > Amblyomma > Amblyomma americanum. The sequence continues at coordinate 76,172 of JARKHS020033131.1, read as the reverse complement.
GGTTGCCGGAGCCGCCGGTTGCTCCGGGCCGCTCCGGGTGCGATCCTTCAAACGGTCGCCAACGCAGGCTCCGGTTTTCTCTGACATAGGAGTAGTAACGCTCTCGCGTTAAGACTTAGGAGACATTGAGACAGCGCAAAGAGTGACAGGCTACGGCAGACCACAAAAATACAGGGACGCCTGATTCCATTGTATGTTGGCGATGCGAAAGCATTTGAAGCTGTTGATGCCTTTGCCGGAAGTGACCGACTGTTCTGGCGAGACCCATGTTGCTCTTCTCGGGTCCTTCCCGTCCACCACCTGCCATGGTTCGCAGGGGGAGGGGGGGGGGGGGGGGGCTTTAAACAGACAAATCTGGCCTGCTGACCTCAATGTCAATTGGGTTACGTCACTTCATTCCATCTAACGAGCATTCTCCCTTCTGGTGACGTCCCTGCCGTGCTGGTGACGCCACGTACCGCCACCCAGTGGGGTTTCTACACTCTGGCGTGTTAGTTCGTGTCACTAACCTATCACGAGCCAATCAGGATTTTTCGGGAGAATGCCGGACGGTCACCTTTTTCTTCAAGTGAGGCTCCTATGTCATCGCATGAAAATTCTAATGCAGCCTATGTGAGGAATGAAGTGACCAGAGCAGTAGCGCGGAGGTTCAGAGGGAAAGTAAACCAGGTATTCTAATAAGCTACTTACAGCAATGCCGCCAAGATTGCCGCAAACGTTATGCACAGATATCTGAAACACGCACGTTTCTGGGGCATCTAAGTACAAACTTCCACCGTTTAGCTATAGCTTGTAGCTCTAGAGCCAATGGCTGTACTATGCCAAAGCAAACCTTAACAAATTTTGTGTACTAAGGAACTAACTTTGACTCCACAAAAATAAGTCTGTTTCACAATTTGCAGCTTCGTATTCAGGCATTCGCTCAAGCTATTTTGTTGACCACGATTTCTAACCTTAAAATTCGCCCGCACCGACTGTTCGAAGACCTCTTCGGTGATGTGCAAGGCATCGAGCGTGTGAGAGTGAATGTACCCGGCACAGTTGACCACAATTCTGGCGGCCACATCGCTGATACTTTCGACGGCATCGAAAAGGCGCTCCACCGATGCTGCGTCACCGGCGTCAACTAGCATGGCCTGGTGGCCAAGTTGGTGCACTGCAAATGTAAACCATGTTGAGGCTCAACAGCACCTGCTAGGTCCCAGGTTTTGAAGCCCCCGCCACGGTGGTCAATGGTTAGGGTGCTCGGCTACTGATCCAGAGTTCCCGGGTTTGAACCCACCCGCGGCGGCTGCGTTTCGATGGAGGCGAAACGCTAAGGCGCCCGTGTGCTGTGCGTTGTCAGTGCACGTTAAAGATCCCCGGGTGGTCGAAATTATTCCGGACCCCTACACTACGGCACCTGTTTCTTCTTTTCTTCTTTCACTCCCTCCTTTATCCCTTCCCTTACGGCGCGGTTCAGGTCTCCGCCGATATGTGAGACAGATACTGAGCCATTTCCTTTCTCCAAAAACCAATTTTTAAGCTTCAGCGAGAGCTGGTTGCTAGCAGCTATCCTAGTGTTAAATGCAGTTACACGTACCAGCATTACATGACGCTGCGTTTTTTTGCATGTTTCTTTGTTCTTTGCTTGCTTGGTGGTTTGCTTGAATCATTTCAAATTTCCTTGCGTACTTGTAGGTTTGTTTCGTGCAGAGAGGCATAATACTTATCTCCTGCTGTCATTAATGGCCTCTGGTGGGGGTTTATATTCTGAAAGTTTATGGTCCTCCACCCCTGCCTAATTTTTGTTGGCGAAACGATATAATGGCGAATTAATTTTAGGCTTTTAAGGAGTAAAAGCAACACCATAGCGGTTCATGTTATCTCAATTACTTTTATTAGAACTTCGGGACTCATTGGCAAATAACGCGAACCGCTAATATTTGTGGGATTGCCTCGGAAAACATTCAGCCGAAGCTGAAAAAGTGTTTTTTCGTTATTTTAATGTGCGTTTGAGAAGCACAGCGCGAAAAAAAATTAACGCAGTGGAACAGACTTGACTGACAGGACTCAACACAGACACTGCTCTGAATCGGGCGGAAAATGAAAAGAAGAGAAAAAACTGATGAAAAACAACCATGTGCGCATTTGTTAAAAGCCAGAAAGTTTCTCACCACGTTCTCGTATCATTTTGCAAAACATGGCGACATGTCGGTGATGCAACCATTCTACTTTTCTTGCTCTGGAGAGACGTCAGCGAGCTGGTAAAACATGGAAACCGTTTAGAAAAAAGGTTAGTAATGCGCGAATGAGACACGACAGGAGAACAGGAACAAAAACGGCAACACAGGCGCCGCAGACATTCAACTGTTTATTTGAGACCGAAATGTAAACGCTATATAATGCAATGAACCAAACGTTATATGATGCAATGAACCAACTAGCCTTCAAGAGCGTTCTACTTCGAAACCTTTTAGATTCATTGAAGCAAACTTGAATATACGGCATGAGTTACCTCCCGTGTTTCTCTTTTTTTTTGTCTCTTTTGCTTCTCCTTATGTCAACACGAGTGATATAATTCTGCACTCAGCCATAAACTGCCAGATTATCCTCGAATAAGTATAAAGCCTGCTTCTGGCTTCCCCTGTGTGCGCATCAATACCACGTTGAGTGTGTTTCTGCGCGATGCATAAACACGCACAGTTCTATTGTATTATCCAACATAAAGAAACAGCAGTTAGCAACAACCGTGAATCAAAGAAAAATCTTAATTATTCACTCTAGGAAACAAGTCAGAAGCATCAAATGTCTTTCTTGAGCCTAAATTTTATTTTATGACTAGATTTTTGTTTCTGCAATTTTTGTGCAGTAGCCGCCTCTTCAGTTTCTATTGGTTGAACAGCTTTGGTGATCGCAGCCGCCGAAATTGGGAAGCCTTGATTTTCCATGACAGCAAGTACAAAAGCTGCTTGAGTGAGATATTCTGCGGCGTCTACGTGGGCTGTTCCTCATACGGTGGAGTAATGTTACCTGTTATTCACAAAAATTATAACTCATCTTAACAAAAGGGCCAAAATCAAAGGGCCCAAATACTCCCCAGATACAAATTAAAATCGACAAAGACCTAACACCGGAATTCCAAATCAATAGGGTGCTGGGCATGTACATCCAGAGTAATGGCCGGAACAATGCTGTGCTCGGCAATCTCAGGACATGTATTGCCAGTACCAATCATCTCATAGGCAGAATCACGAAGAGGCACAAAGGGATGAGATAGCCTGACACACGCGAAGGCTAATTCAAGGCTTAATTCTCAATCGTATAACCTACACAGCTCCTACTGAAATCTCTCCATCGCAGATAAGGAGTCTCTGAAATAGCTTATACGGCAGGCGTATAAGACAACCCTCCGTCTACCCAAAACCCCTTCAAAACAGAAGTTAATGCAATTCGGAATCAATAAAACTATTTAAGAGCTTGCGGAGGCACATCATATTGTACAGTGTGAGCGTCTCTCTCAAAGAGAAACAGAAAGGGCCATTCTATCCAAACTGGCAATAAAGTATAGCACCACGCACAGCCATGTCCATACCATTATTGAAAATATCGCGGGTCACATAATTGTAACCCAATGACCCAAGAATATGCACCCAACCCATGATTAGGGTCGCCGTGACACAGAGCTAAATCAACCTCATGTTCTAGCAGGCACACGCAGATTTGCGACACGGCATTCGATGTTTAAAACTTGGAGGTGACGCTTAAGATCCCCCTTAAAGGTATGACGCAATAGCGTTGATGGGCTAATTAATTCTTATATGTGCAGAATTGCCCATTCTCAACTCGACATTCATAGCTCCCTGAGAGTCCTCATACCACTCCTGGCGCAGTGGTGCAACACTTAAGCGATGCGCCACTGCCCTGGGAAGGCAGGTGCTGCCACCGGTGGGGCTTGTGCGACACAGGTTGCTCTTCCCTAGAGACCAAACAGTAATTTATGTTCCACCTGCCTCTGTGGCTACTTTGCTCACAGTCCGACGGGCAGGTTATTATGACGTCACAAGGTCACGTGACTCAGGTGGCCCACCTTGTTGCTTCTCCGGGGGCTTATCGCTCACAACATCAACGACGAAGACCATGGCGCCGGATTTTCTGCACAACTGGAGCTTTAACGCTATCGCGTTAAAAGGTGCATTCACTTGAAATGGCATTGCCATGCACGTCTGCAAGAAAGCGACAAGACTTGACAAGAGATTCTGTGAACTACATAACCTCTAAATTACCAGTTAGGTCGAGATAAATTAAAACGGGAACTGGTAAGATAAAATACAAGCAGTATTCACGCGTTTTTTCTACAATCTTCTGAGCTCCATCGCTTAGAACTTGCACCCAGCGAGAGTTTATCGTAAGCAGCGAACCTCTCCTCCTGAACTGCTACGCTCTGATGCTTCGTGGAAAGCGAAGTCCATGTGTGCTGCACACGATCAATTATGCACAACACTGCAGAAGCTGCAGCAAACGTAGCAGCCAGATACCTGCGCACGCTTAGCTGAGCTACGTTTGAGCAACGTTGTCGTGATACGCTTAATTCCGGTGATCCCCGCTGTTCTCGAAACGACAAGCCCTGCTTCGATCTTTCTCTTCTCGTCTTTTTCTCTCCTCCCTCGTTCCCGGCACCGTCTTCCGGTCACCGAACACGAACGGATCGGGGTATTACCGGCGATTTCTTTCTCTATAACTCCTCTAAAACTCCCTTGTCCGCGCTGGCGAAAAGCATATGTTAGTTCCTTTCTCTCTCTCTCTCTCTCTCTCTCTCTCTCTCTCTCTCTCTCTCTGTCTCTCTTTCTGATTCAAGTCTTCTCCTTACCACTCCTTACTCTCTGCTGTCTTTCCTGCGTTCGTTTCGCTTTCTTTATTCACCGCGTTTGCTTTCCCACTTCTCGACAGCGAATATGTCACCTAAAACGCTTCTGTGTTTTGCTCAGGTTCGGAAACGCCAAAGTTGCTGCCAAGGCTTGAAGCCAGAATGATCAGCATCAAGAGCCTTTTGCTCAGGACTTCACTGGTTCAAGTTCTTATTGTTGTTCCCTTCAAAAACGGTCATTCTGTTTGTAGCCCTCACATTGTCGTCTTAACTTCTCTAGGAATATCTAGTCGTCGGTGTCGTTTTCTTGGCCCTCTTGGCGAAACCTGAATGGGTGAGAATTTTCTGCAAGAAAGTACCGTTTTCACTACTCAGTGATGTTAACTCGAATTCAACACTGCGTTTAGTACTCAAAAATAACTCATTCATGCGGCTTAGTTCAATGATTTGTTGATAATAAATTGCATACGGAAGCCAAAGTCATTAAAGGCAACAGGCGAATTAATACGAGACCTACGCCCTCCAAAAAGAGTTCTTATAGAAAAGCATAAAATAATCATAATCATCAGCTAAAACCCACTAAAATCTCGATTCCTGGGACGAAGATGCAAGCGCAGGGCGCAGGCGAAAGTTAATAAGTTCATGACAGTCTATATACAGTGTAAAATTTGTCACCTCGCGTTAGCCAGAGACTGTATCTCAACACTGTCACAACGTCAGCCTTGCGTAAGAAGGCGAACATTTTAAGTTTTCCAAGTTGTTGTGTGATAACATTTTGCGTCAAACACGACTATCCTGTGCTGAAACAAGGTCCCTTCAATGTGATATATCGTTACTCAAGAAGCGTATATTTTGTAGGCGCAGTCGCACTGCAAGCAGCCATGTTTTCTTGAGGGTACAATAAGCAAACCAAACTAACTCTATTGTCGGTCCTCCATAATAGTATCCACAATTAGTACAATTTGAGAAAGTTTTGTATGAAAAGTGCTGCTTTTCTTTTGCATATACCGCAAGCGGCCACTGCAGCAATTTAAATTGCGGAGGGTTATTTTGTTATGGTTGCATTTCTATTTCAGGCTTAATGTAATGTGCAGTCAACTAAATAGATTATATGTTTTCCATCCGAAGAAAAATATCAATATATCTTCATGGTGTGACGATCGCTATGTGTCCATTAAACAGGACATTGTAGATATAGGTGCTGCTATGGCCACGTATTTTGTTCCGTCTTCTTGAGAAAAAAATTAATTGCAGTCGAACACTTCAGCTAGGCTAATCCTGAAGTGCCAACATCATTAATGATCCTACCTGTACTACGGCTCTTCATGTAACCTGCAATAAACGTGTGGTCGAAACTCATAGCACGAAGCATAGCTCTGCGGTGCTGAAAAATTTGACCTTAACTCTTGATTGGAAGTAAAAGGTACGAACTGAATGGCTGGCGACACCAAAATACAGAGGCGAGCCGTAAGGAAGAAAAAACGTGGAATAACTATGTAATCGGACTGAACGCTATTAGGTTCGCATCTAAATATTACTCCCTAAATATAATTTTACCTTTTTTGACCAGTGCTGATTTGTTTCGATATTCAGTACAGATTTAGATCTATAAGAGATATCATATCTGTTTTGTATGGCGTCATAGTACGTCATAGTTGAAAATTATCGCTCACATCTCATACGATTGCTCTCTAGACAGTCTATAGACTTCTTATAGACTATATTGCCTTCATGTAGACATTTCTTTTTGTCTGCTCACAGTCTATAGACTGTCTATAGACAAAATCTACTAAAAGTGTATGGCCATAATTCTATAGATTGTCCATAGCATTTATTGCCTATAGAGTGTTCTCTAGGGTTCGTCTATAGTCTATAAACTTTCAGACAGATGTCTATGGACAGTCTGTGGACTTTCTAAAGAAGGTTTTGTAAGGGATCGCCGGTCCAATGTCCATTAACAGCCGTATCCAAGGGGACGTGTAGGACGAGCAGGTGTCTTTATGTGAACTGTGCATTCCAGGTGCGGGGGTTGGGAGAGGGGGGGGGGGGGGGGGTAGTCGACACTGAAAGGAAATGTACTGATTTGCTGTCACTAACTTCTTCCCAAAAAGCCTGGAAAACAAAATATCGACACATTAATTTTTTTCATTGGCAGAGCGGGCTTCCATAGCTGTTGTGCACGCCGTTTAAACAAACCAACTACACCATTGTGGCCGTTGCCTTTTCGCCAAGACACGTTGTTACTTTGTTCTATAATTAATGAGCATAAAAAAATGCTGAAGTATTATCCAGTTTTTGATGTCTCTTTAGGTTTGTGTTCCGGAATCGGCCAGGCATGAGTACAGTGCTATGGCTATTATTTTTTTCTATCTGAAGGTTACCTTGCAGCGCTACCAGGTAATCATCAATGCATTTCTCTTCCTCACTGCATTAAAAAGCGCACTTTCAAATGCAAATGACAATATGAAAGCACAGACGCTCCAGTCAACTGATAACTGTTCATTACCATCAAACCTTAACCCCGCTAAATGAATTAGTCTATTCCATAATATAGTGCTTACTAAACAAGCAACATGTTTCACAATTCATTAGTCAACTAACGCTCATGCTTGAGTCGTGTTAGCCATCGGTATTTTTAACGTCCACCCGTTCTATTTTTTCCCCTCCTTAAATTGTGCTTACAAACACAGGCGCCTCATTTTTTGCAGTCAACTGCCCGAGCCGGTTCCCACTGTATTCTTGAACATTCTCACGTGTTCCTGCGCTTGAACAGTCATTATACCAAGTTCCCAAAGAAAGAGTAAATATTTTCTTACTGATGCGTATAAGAAAAACTTCTATGTTCGCCTAATTCGGACGTCAAACCAAGGAACCCGTATGAGGTTCCGAAACGTCTTTGAATTTCATGACATGGTCAGTGACCGCATTCCTTTTTCTTCAAAACTAACCCCGCGTAAACATGCCTGCATAATCGCTACAGCCGCTTTCATCCTGCACTCGGTAATGCGTTCCCTTGCCAACCTCTACAAAACCACTCACGTGACACTAAATGTGTTTGGGGAGATGCCGCATACAACACTCAAGTATAGCGCCAACTCTGTGTTGCGGCAGTTAAAGGAAGCTATCCAGCGACAAAATCAGCGACTTCCCACATCCATCCATTAATCTTCGTCTCGGCCAGATGGCCAGAGACGTCTACACCTTACCACGATGGCGCCGCTCATACCTCAACAAAGACCGGTTATGCGCCACAGCTGCTCACAGCGCTTCCTCCGAAAGCCCGAGACATACAGTTTCTGGTGGCCCGCTTTGTTTCTTCTTTCCGCTTTTTCTTTTCTGAACAATCGCTGTCTGCAACATCTGCTTCATCGCAGCGTGCACAGGAGGCCCCAAGAAGTACAGTTGCTTTTATGCCCGTGTCCTCTGTCGGAAGAGATGCGAGTCTGGTGCAAGTTACTGCAGAAAAAGTGAGCACCGTTCTTTGGACACGCAGGTTAAGGATGAAAAGAAGCAGCCATACATCGAAACTTGGCCGCTTTACGCTGCTGAACTTGGCGTGCGCTCAATGAAATTCTCGTGTCTGAATTAGTTTTCTGCTTTGTAACACATTTCCATCACTTCTGACTCAATTCTTACTTCTGTCGAAACTTCGTAGTGGTAAGTGGTTGCAACAAATTTCACAAGCCCGATTCAGGTTAATCAAGTTGCAAAAAGAGAGTTTAAAGCCGCCATACCGAGCAGCCGCGTCAACTTAAACAAAAAATGAAATATAGCGAATTCATCCTACGTGCAACTTCTGTCACCTGGATCGAGAAGAATCCGCTTTTAGTTGTCGTGTCTCTGTTACTCTTCCCGACTCTGTTAATAACAGCGATTGGTGCAGCTACATAACAAAAAGAGTATACGACAGACGCAGTAAAACGCCCAGACGCTGTCAGGCTGTCAGTATGTTAAGTGTTCCTGTCAGTATGTACACCTGCTGTCAGAAATTATGGAAGGCGACTCTGTGGAACAGATTCCAGTTGTTTCCATACAAGGCATATAGTTTGTAAAATAATGCTGCACTGTGTAATTGATACCAAGTCAGATGCGTGTGTCCATTCAAGAATGCATGTAAAAACGGCTTTGAAATTAGTTTTTTCGATAATGTTGCCTTCCATAAACATTTTACAGCGGGTTGCACTAGTGCTCGGCGATGATTTACATTGTTCTCTTCAGATGTTAGCCAAACGGCCCGCGCATACAGATGTTCTTCATGCCCAACATTTATGGGCAAAAGAATTTTTATTGGGAAACCGTTTGTGAACGCATTTTTTTATATAATGTAAGACTTCACTATAACAATCAATATACTCCCAGATCACCCGACGGCAGTTTTGCAATTTATTAACGTTTTTGCTATCGCCAAAGGCGTTCCAGTTGATTTTTTATGACAGCCTTAACTGTTCGTTGCGAGCGATGAAAACATTTTAAAACGAAGATTTTGCTACATATCAATGTTTCTATAACAGTGTCTTACTATTCTTCTTTTTTCAAAATATTTGTCCGAGAATGTTGGACATGTTTATAACACAGATCTACCGTTCCGGCCCAAATCTGCTCACGAAGTGGTCGAAGCGTATTACGTAGTAAGTTTCTCCTGCACCTGGGTCCACCATTCTAATTTAGTGCGTACGGATGCAGGTGGGGGTTTTGAACAACAATTTCACGCCTTCTCCTTTTTCCTAGCAAGACATGCTTGCCTTACCTTCCCCTTTAGATTTATGTTATTGCCAAAAAAACTCTCTCTGGTGTGCCAGAGCACGTGAGATGCTCGTTGTCGTCACGTACAATATTGTTGTTTTTTCTTTCGTTTAGCGCGTACCTGAAACGCGGAAGCAAGAACGCAGTCCTTCACCCGTGCACGCCCCTACCGGCTGTTACAGACTGTGTACACCAAGATGCCGTTTCGCTATTATCTTCACTTCGTTGTTATTTCGAGCTATATATGCTTTCCTTCCTGCATTTTGTCGCTCATCAAGTCCTGAACGCAGTCAGTCATCTGTCGCCATTGTTCGTTCGATCTATTTCGCTTTCCTTTAGAATAGAGGTTAACAGCCACGTTGCATAAGTTACAATGTAGCATTCCATGCCGTAACAAATAAACAAGCTTACAGGGCTTTGTCGCCAAGCTGCCAACGAATTTCCCAGCCTGGCATTGTTCCTTTTTGTTAAACTATACAAAATTTCACGTTCCAGCCCCCTTAGACGCCAATGCACCAGCGCAATTGTTCTGTATTTCCTGCACAATGTTGTTCATTATTGTATTCTGTTTTGAATAACAATAACCCCTTACATTGCAAGGTGAGATGTACTATCAAATTTCGCAAACCTGGCGTTTTTCTGAAAGGCATGAACAATGGCAGCATTCACCTCGTGCCTGTTTAGCTTTATGCTTTAGCACGTTTAAAAATTTCATTCTCTCCTTGAATCTCAGCTTGTACAGTTTTTGAGGGGTTCCTGTGCGTTGCGCAAAAGGGATTAAAATGTAAATTTTGAGGCTGGAAACTCCTCCTCAACTCGCATCGTGTACAGTGACGGTAGTAAGAATACAGTCTTTGAAACTGGCATGTGCCCATTGAGTAAACAACATAAGCCGTAGACTGAAGCCAGCGTATCAACAACCTGTTACCGTATCAAGCGTCACGTAGAGCTCGCAAATCGAACAGTGAGCAAGCTGTTTCCTATCAGCATCTGCAACACATCATCTGCTACGCATGCACTAATTTACGTCACCTGGAAACACACTTTTCCTGGTTTTCTAATACATCGTGTGTAAACAAACTTGAGTACGAGAAACATAAGCATCTGCCACACATGCAGGGAGAAGCGACAGAATCACTAATATGCCAAAAACATGGTCCATTTACAACGAAGAATTGTTAAATTTTCTGGCAGCACTCCACCATAATGATCATGGCCAATAGCTACAAGACAACGGCCCAAGCGTTCCTTTTTTTCTCAGACTCCATACGATCCTGGACATAACCAGAAAGAAATAAGCATCGGTGCGGGTGTCCAATTAAAGTAGTCACTTTAATTACTGTCCTAAAATAAACTTAATGCCTCAGAAAGAAATTTCTTGCTTGGCTTTTCATGCACAGCCGTCGGCTCTATGTTTTGAAGGGGGTAGTTACATTGGACATGAAGCCATTGTTAGCATCACTGTCTTCTACATGTCTCATCACCGAACACTAGGCATGATTGACGCGAACTGTAAGATATCTATTTTAAAAACAAAACACTATGATACATTTTTTCTGCTGCCTTCCAAATTACCACCCTCCCAGTGCCTACCGTTCCATCCACTATCCGTTTCCTGCGCTGTCTGGTTTTTGCTAACAAAATCCACCGCCGACTCTGATTTACTCGACCCCTCACTGCATCCCCCCCCCCCCCCGCCCCCCCGGCGCGCAAATGGGCAATGTATAAGATTCGACTTCTGTTACCATTGCTGGCGAGGTCACATTTGCCGAAGTTCTTCGCACGAAAACGTCCCTTGCTTCAAAGAAATAATAGTAGGGTATGCTCTTGCAAGCTGCCTTCGCTCCTATACATATAAACAAAGCCTCAACAGTATGTGTGACGTTTCTTGCTGCAGTCTTTTTTATTCCTGTCCCAGCAGTGTTGATTCACATTCCGTTTCACGATCCTTCCTTTGTATTTTCTTTACACTTTAGTTTAACCAGTTGCCCTCTCAGGAGACACTATGGCTTTGCGACGCGATAAAAATTTTGAGTTCCGTGACTAGGTTAGCCTTACTAGAACTCTTCCCGCTGGAAGAGTTTCCTGTTCAGAGTTCACCACTGAATAATGCAACCAGGCTAGGCGGACAAATTTTCCTTTCTAACTCTTTTCTCTTTTACCTTTACCATGTTTAAAATGAAATTCTCCTTTCTTTGCATCCGCATTCCAGAACATGCAAAAAAATCTACGAGCGATCGATGAGCCGATCCGACGCGAATGTCTAGCGGTAAACTTTCACTCTCGTTTGCATGACGCGACACATCACACATATTTCTTTAAATTCACCTTTATTGTGCACTTAATCTTCATTTTACTTCTTTCTACTTGCATGCTTCTACTTTCTTTCTGTTTGTACACTTGTGTACTTGACCCATTGCACACTTGTTCTTTTTTGAAGCGATGTTTATTGCCTCAGGGCATAAAAACTATGAAATGAGAGATGAGCAAGGTGCTTAAATAAATGAAAAAAGGTGGGCTGATCTGATGAAATCAAGAAATGAACGATGATATGGACCCTGTGTCCAGGCAATTTAGGAATCCGGATTGTCCGGTGAGAGACCCACTGCAGCCAGGTGCCGAATTCTCATCGGCTTCAGCGATGGGCAGTCCCACAACAAGTGGTGGTTATCTGCCTCACAGTCTCTGATCTTGCAGACTGGACACCCGGGGCGGGGATATAAATCTTTGAAATGCGGCCACTTCCATGTCACAGCTGGAGTTAGGGCAACCCCGACCCGTATCCTCCGAAGCGCTACCTCCTCTGCACAGGTAAGACCACGGGGGAAGGTTACCGCACACGGAGGGATTAGAACACGTGTGCGGCGTCGGAGGTGTTCCTTTCTTGTTAAAAGGAGGGTGGTGTCATCCAGAGTGAGGACTCGAGGCAAAGACGAGGTTGGGGTCGAAAGGCGGGTCGCAGAATCTGCGCGGCTTTGTGCGCTCAGGAGGTCAAGCGGGACCCACTGAATACGGATTTGCTGCAGGATGCGTGCCGCTAGACGATGGGTGTCTTGGTAGATTTCTGAGGTGCGACTGGCTCGTCGTAGTAGGCGTGTGACGTGAAGGGCGTCGGTGCGAATGGCAATGCGGACCGTAGGTAGCATGGGAACGGCGACCACAGAGCAACCCGCCGCGGTGGCTCAGTGGTTAGGGCGCTCGGCTGCTGATCCGATCCGGAGTTCCCGGGTTCGAACCCGACCGCGGCGGCTGCGTTTTTATGGAGGAAAAACGCCAAGGCGCCCGTGTGCTGTGCGATGTCAGTGCACGTTAAAGATCCCCAGGTGGTCGAAATTATTCCGGAGCCCTCCACTACGGCACCCCTTTCTTCCTTTCTTTCACTCCCTCCTTTATCCCTTTCCTTACGGCGCGGTTCAGGTGTCAAACGATATATGAGACAGATACTGCGCCATTTCCTTTCCCCAAAAACCAATTATTATTAGACCACAGAGCAAAGTGCCTCTTGAACCTCAACCATCTCCGCACAGAAGGAGGAAGGAGGTTCTGAAAGGCGAAACCTTGACGTTTTGTTCAGGGTAGGCTTGTAAGGACAGTAAACTGCTGCTGTTGTTTCGCAGGCCTGGATGCTTGCGTCAACGTACATAACGATAGAGCCATGTGGCAGATTGGCATCTTGCTCTGTAATTCGGTCGCGAAACGACGATGCCGCGCGGGTAGACGTAGATCAGTTGGTTTGTTGTCGTCTGATCTCCATAATCACTCGACAATCGGTCCTGTAGTTGGCATGTTGTGCAACGTTAAGAACATTAGGCAGTGTTACGACCTGCTATTTCAGCTTCTGTTCTCAGCTCACTTTCCTCCTCACCCTCCACATTGCACTGCAGAAACTGGCCGGGTTGTTTCCGTGGCAACACTCTCAAGTTACGCATTCTTCCACCATCGTCAGAACTTCCTCCGTGCACGGTAGCTACCCTCTGGCTTCTTCCCGTGGCAGCCACCTTCCGGTCTCTCCCTCATTTCCCTTACAAGTGGAGAGGGGTGGATTGTCCTCTCTGAAAGTTGTTCTCGGAGGTTTCAGAAAATACCGTTGACGGACACTTTTTTCCGTTATCGGGGTTCTAATGCGACGTATTAAAATTGGAGGTGCTCAGATTGGATCAAGAAGCACAAGAACCCTATACCAGGCTCCTCATCAGGGTATCAATGATTAAGGTACAACAGAGCCTTTGTTTTAAGGCGAAAGTCTTTAATGGCTCACACTCCCAGTCGAGATTATGTCCGTTCGTTGCATCGCCAACCAGAAGTCACGACAGCGGAAGTGACGTCATACCGTCTATCCGTTCGTTACTCTCTTTAACTCGACAAGAAAAAAAGATATTTGTGCACGTTTGGATTAGAACCACCAACCTTCCGTTCCGCAGCCGAGCGTGCTAACCACTACGCTACTTCCTGCCTTTTCTTTCTTTATTGCATGGAAATAGTTCCGAGAAGAAAAGTCTAAGCACGCTTACGCCACAAAACACCAGGCCACCTTACCCCTGCATGACCCCTCCTTCCAAAACATCAAAAATCTCGGAGGCACACAAATGTATCAAAATAGGGGAACCAGCTAGGCGGCTCTTGCAGGGCAGCATATACTCCCGGCACCAAAGCGTATTGTTCACAAAACAAAGATTTAGACGACCGTGATGATTCGGCGTGGCGGTCCATCATGCGGCTCTTGCAGAGACTAAATAGTCCCAGCAACATAAATACATCATATGGCACAACACAGTTTTTCTCCACTGACAAAAAACGGATACTGTAAGGTGTGATGTCAATGTCCTTCCTAATTGTTCGTTGCAAAATGTCCCAGAAGAATATAGCATCAGTGCACATAATAAAACAATGGCCAATTGTCTCTGGTGTATTGCAGCAGGCGGCAATTCACCATCCATGGTGCAAGCACCTCCTTAGCATGAAGCCATGCCTTCACAGGCAGCGTTGTTGTGTGCAGTTTAAAGAAGAGTGTTTTTGCGGCAGAAGAAATGCACATTCACCTAACACGCTTTAAAACACTGGTGTCAAGGAAATCCAGAAAACGCTGCTGATACAATGGTACAGGGAACAAATACTCTGTAAGTGCCTGAGTGTTCTGCCTTCTGGAGAGGCTATACAGGTAGTCTAAAAAAAGCGCACAGTGAGGAAATTGAAGGTGTCAGCAACTTCCTTAAGGAATTCCCATAAAGGCCCCTCACGAGTGTGTCCCGTCGGTACGAATAGGAAAGGCTAATGAGCACTGAGACGCCTAATAAGCACAGCTACTAAAAAAGGGTGCTTTGACGATTTGAAAAAGAAAAAAACGCGAAACAAGCAGATGCACGAATAAATGAACAAGGCCGATTCCACCAGACTCTAGAGAAAGAAATGTGTTATCGCGACGCATGGGCTCCCAGTGGGAACGTCATACGAATGTAGCAAATATTCTGTGCATCACCTGCACTTTCTTCCTCGTACTGTGGAGAACCTGCAACACATAGGCAACACATAGGCACTACTTTCTGCCAACGCATATGTAGTTCTCCTTGTCTAGGACGCTGGATAGTGTTTGCGGAAAGGCATCGAATTAGACGGATGCCTCCCAAACGCCCTCCAGTGTCTCCAGCATTTAAGATTCACAAACAATTGTGTGCTTAATCAACATCTTAACCACATATCAATGACGCAAGCAACAACACCCCGCTAAAGGCTTCCGCCTTACCGCACTTTAGGTCAACAAAGTGCCCCCCCCCCCCTGAATTTTCTTCATTTCCTGTTTTTGAAACGGTAATGCTTCTGCGTAAAAGTTTACGATAAATGAGCTGGATATTTGCAACATGAAATGTATCGAATATATGCATCCTCCGAGTTCGCTCAGAAAAAAAAATATTTATTAGAATAGCTTAAGTACAATGCTGAAATTTAATGAAAACGTCTTTTCTTTCCAGCTGAAGTTTTTCATCTCCACAGTGTGACGTAACATCGCATATGCACATGTACAATGTGTTAGCCCTATTTTTTCGCGTGAAGAAGTTTTGATCAGTTTTGTTAACAGTTTTTCTCTGATTGATATCGGTAGTTTTTTCTTGAATTTTTTTTCTACGTGAGTTCTTCGTTGTTTCCCTGGCATTAATTTTTATTTTCACGATAAAGAGCCTTCAGTAAGGCAAAAACATATTGGAATCATCACTTCAGTACCAGCAAGTTTTCTTCTTACTGACCTCCATCCATAAGACATCCTTGTATCTCTCGCTCACTTCTGATTTTCGACACAACCATCAAGAAATTATAGGCAATCCGTGTCGTGAAGAAATTTGCAAGGATAAAAATATGTGAACGTAGACAGGGGATATGAGCGTGTGACCTGACCCATCATGCTGGGGTTGCCGCCGACATTTCGTAGTTATCTTAGCCGCATGACGTGCAGCCTGGGGAGCGGGGGAGACGGGGAACTCAGTACGTGTCATCAATGCCGTCTAGGCAAGAAAAGTCTCTTTAATATGCGGTGTATCTAACATCGTTACACCGAGACAAAGCTAAAGCAAGTAGTCGTACTTCTACCAGTGACTGTCGGCAAATCATTCACCGTGCAAAGGCGTCGAAAGGCTTTTGTTCCGAATAGGGGCGACTATTCCCAGGGATCTCTCCCTAATTACAGTTGCTTGCAGGCATCACAAGTATCACCAAAGCAATTGTCCAGAATCTTTCTTCAAACTTCCGGTGAGCTGGGACGCCAGGTGGCGGTAGCTTCGTATTCTTCCGTCGCCGCACCTCGTTGCTCCTCTTGGCCCCAAGTCTCGCTACGAGCTCGGCCTATTTCAGTCACCAGTTTCCAGCCTCGTACTTCGGTTGCTTCTTGAGTTGATCGCCTCGGAGCCTCTGTCCCTGCACAGCTGGTAGAGCTGTGGGACATTCACTAAAGTTCTTCTATTTATAGTGACCAATGTGGATGTGTCCTGTTGTGAGGCCCCATTTTCACAAAGAACCTTTGAAACATACGCGAAACTCGCCGACAGAGTGGAGCCCTGGCGCTTAGAAACGCAAGGAAAAAATAAAGCCTGCCTTGAGCCCATGGCGAAGGCCCATGGTTGCGCTTTCGCTCTAAAATAGCGTGACGTAA
Source organism: Amblyomma americanum (assembly GCA_030143305.2). NCBI lineage: Eukaryota > Metazoa > Arthropoda > Arachnida > Ixodida > Ixodidae > Amblyomma > Amblyomma americanum. Next base: position 59,445 of record JARKHS020033131.1, on the reverse strand, counting down.
GCAAGAGAACGACCGAGTGGGTGCAGAACAGAACGTTACAGGCCGCTAGGCTTAGCGGCACTGGCAGGTTGCAGTTCCGAATTCCTAGTAATGCTACTGTCGGTCGCAACGCCACGCCATATGACCGCAACCGTTACTCTGTCGGTGCGATTATAAGCATAGTCTGAGTGCCTAGCTTATTCGACCAGTAAACAACCGCCTGGTCACGTGAGCGGCCGTCAGCTCTGCCGGCCATTTTGGTGCCCACGAATGTAGCTGCGACCCGTGCATACGTACGATCATACGGCGCGTTCATTCCAAGCCACAAAAGTGCGACCACCACTGGCGATGAGCGGGGACGGCGGCAGCGCAGCGAGAACGTGCCAGGAAGACCGATTCCGCCACGTGTTGGATGCGGGCATTTGCTCCGCTGGCGCGGAGAATTTGTGAGCCACAAAACCGGGCCGTAAACGGGCGGAAGTTAACGCTTACGCGTTTGCGGGAGGCCGCCACGTGTTCGCGGTTTATGTGGTCGATGCAGCGCTCTGCGTCCGCTGTTGTTATTATTACTATCATCCGGGCGTACGCGTTATTGTAGTAACACAGTATGTGGGCCGTTTCCTGCATCCTGAGGCAAAGCTGGGCTCGTATACTATATTTTTATGTCGCACGCAAAACTCCCCGATGGAAAAGATGCTAAAACACTACGAAACACTGGCACAGCGATTTGAAGTTGCCGAGCAGGATGGGTCGTTTTTTCTTATCTTTTCTTTTATCCAAATTTTTTTCGTCGCTTTACGAATCGCTTTTTCACACGCACCGGTCAGCATCTAGTGGTTGCTATTGTTATTGTTTGAATAATTGTGCAGCCAAACCGTATATAAGAAAGAGATGCGTGGGCAGCAGGACGGCTGGTTACCTGAGCAAAAAGTTCCGACCATTTAATGTCTGACGGTAGATTTAAAAGGCGTGAAGGCCCACTGTGGGTCATAAAAGGGCAAGAAAACGAGCTCCTGAAACAGCCCCTCAAATACTTTTCGCAGTCAGTTCCTCTTTTCGTTCAATTTTCTCTCATATTTCGCGTGTTTATTTGTGTCAGCACATCATCCGCTGCGTCGACAACGCAAAATACTCCTGGTCCACTTTTGGCGCACGAAATGTCAAGAGCGTGTGGACAGGTGTGTTCATTGGAAACCCCAGAAAGTTAACCAAGCTATTATGCAGGTATAAATGCCTGGCAGACCTAACAAACAAACACAAATACGTTTGGGGGCCTCTTAACTGTCACCCGGGTTCCAATTGTGCGAAAAAGCATAAACACCACAAACAATATGGTTTTATCACACCACATGCAGCTAATCGACACAAATGATTTTCATTTCAGTTGTAATGAAAATACTTCATTTCTTCCTTCCCTTTGAAGTCGAAAGTCACAGTGGCTGTCTCTTTGGTAACTCAGAAAATACTACACTTCTCTTGGTACACCACCCCTGGCTTTTATTTCTCAGCCAAAGAATAACCACCTAGAGAAAGAAATGTCTGCTAAACCTTTAACCCCAAAATTTTCTGTCTTCGGGCTCCAGCATAAAATAAGGCAAAAGGAACGCCTTAAGGATCCCGGCCGCGCAATGCGGGTTAACGCTCATGAGGCCATGAGTAAGTCCTTTATCAGCATTTCAGATCAAGGAGCATTTCACATCAATGGAGCTGCGCATGATGATGTAACAGCGATTTTTTCTGTTCTTTTTTTTTGCTTGTATGTCTTTTCTTTGGGTGCCAGAACGCCTTCGGATGCTACGGCTGGACATTGACTCTAATAAATATCACAAATTTAAGAACCTAACAAATACGCATTTCCTCTTTTTGTGCCGTGACCCCAGACAATAGGCTTATTAAACATTTCAGTTTATTTTATTTAGAGTTTATACAAGTTTTACTTCTTAGGAGGTCGCCTCCCGGGGCTACTTAAGTTCACAAAAGTAAATGTGGCGGCTTTCAGAGGCCCCCTCTTCTCCGTCAAACATTGCCCCAGCATAGCATCTTTGTTGTTAGATCCCATCCTCTCTCGGAAAGCAACAAGGAAAAAGAAAGCCACCTTCAAATGTCATTACTGTGTGAAGGATCCAGCACGAAGAGCCGCGCTCGCGCTCCAACGGGCCATTACTCGTTGCCGCTACTTTTCTAACGAAAGAGAAATAAACGAACGAGTGAGTTCCCCCTAATGCGTTTACCGGGTGTACCAATTTCTCTTTCAAACGGAAAAAACGCAAGTAGTGCTTCTGTTTCGTTGCTATCCATTTTTCTGCACCTTAATGGCCAGGCACGTCGAAAGAGTACGTTACGTATTAGAAGCTTTGGCTAATAAATCCATTCCATAAGCAGCAGCGCATGCTTCCTGTATAAAAAATTGTCAAAAAAAAACTCGCCACTAATAGATAAGCCATCAATATGCCTACTTAGAGCACAAAAGCGCCGCTCCGTAACAGGCGCGGAACTTGCTTCAGTTCTGCCAGCGTCTCCAGGTGCTTAAAAAAATTAACCAAAGGCAACGCGTAGTCTTGCGCCCTTATATAGACTTGCTCGGCCTCTGCGCGCCACCCTTGAGAGCGTAAGTGAGATTAGCCTCTGAGAAAATGCTTTGCAAGCTTTCGCCAGCCTGTGTGGGCAGGAACGCGCCAGCAGGACCTCCATCGGACAAAGCCATCTAAGTATTGTCGTAGGTATCTGGCAGAGGAGGTTTAGAGGCGGCGGGCTTCCTCTTCTAGGTAGTGCTGCTCCGTGGTACGGTCGATATTGTGGGGACGTCCACTGAGATGTCTGATCTGACCACCATTACCTGTTTTCATCTTTTGTAGCGATAGCTACATTACGCTAGCATTTCGAGCACTCAGCGTGGCGGCGCCGTGGCCACCGTGGCAGTAAAGTGCCTATAGTGGCGGCGCCGCCAAAGTCAGGTGGTTGGTCACGTGGTGTGAAGCAGCTGCCGGCTGCGCAACCGAGTGGGAGGGGGGGAACTATAGAGGGAAAGAGAGGGGAGAGTGTGAATCCACGGCCAGGGACGAAGATGAAGAAGGAACGGCCAGCGAAACGGAGCGGCGAAAGGCTGACTTTGCAATTCGACTGAGTGAGTTCCACTCGGCCAGCTGTAGCTATCGCGTCAGTCCAGATTTACCCAGAGCTAAGCCAAAGCCATTTTTTTTTAATTTTTTGGCATTGGTAAGAATGATGGCTGCTCTTCTTGTCGAAAAAATCGCAGCGATTAGAATTTATTCGTAGCCCACATGCACCCTATCGAACTTACATGGCAACAAGGCAGAAAATTGAGTGACTTGGTGCACCTAAGCGCTGTGTCCTTCTTTGTTTCATCGTACCTGTAGCGCTTGAATTTTCCACTATTTACATGGCGAATTTCTTTGTCTACGCTGTCCCTTGCGAAATTTTCAATCTGTACCGGAGTGTCTGCTCACGATGAGGGTAGGCTATTTGAGGTTCTTTTGAAGCAAAATGCCAACAATTTTCTCATACGTTCTAGCAGCACAAAACCATTCCATACTACTTGATACCTTTCGGAGCTGTTACCCTGCGGTCACGATAGTTATTCGGCTGAACCTTAACAGCGGCAGGAAACATAAGGTAGTCAGGCAGTTTAATGAGAGCAGCGTATGGTTTAGACGTTGTTCTGGTTAAAAGGAGTGGCAAACAAAAAAGGAACGGAGGATTTCTCAGATATCACTCCGCGCAAGCAGATACCATGCGCAGCCAAGTGTTATACTTAACTCCTCCACCTTCCTTCAATCCACCTTCTGTCCGCGAAAGAATCAATATCCGCATTTTTAATGTCCGTCTCTCTCATCATTGTGGGCTTGGAAACAACAACAAAAAAGGCGTCCAGAGACGGCAGTCTAACGCCGTCAAGGCAGGCCTGTGGGATTAAAGCCGTGTGATCCGACGGGCGGCGACAGTGTTCTTTCTCACGCACCGTGATTGCTCACCTAGATGTTCTAATGTGTTAGGAGGTTACGGTCTTCGTCCACTGTATCTCTGCAATTACCGCTATCGTCGGTATACGCTTTAAACCCGAATACGGATGTATGGGAGTAAAAATAGAGTAAGTTGTCCTCTAGCGCACTCTTTTTTTTAAGGGAGTGCGCTGGAGGGCGCGATCGTTTTTCTTCTCCTTTCTGTTTAGAGTGTAGATCCCCAACTGCCACGAAACACAATCTCTCCTAGAGCATTGCCTGTTCACTTCCCCTCACCACCTCTTCTTATTGCAGCAACGACATAGTAGCGATGCAAACAGCGTTACACTACAGCTCGGATGGTTACCAGCATGTTTCTGCCTCTGCAGCATGCAGTCTATCATATGTTACAATTTTGGTTCCGCCTTTTCCTTTGCAGCCGTGCGGACGTCATACGTCGTGAATCATAAAACTGTCCCTGGTAGAAGTAACGCTGTAATTTATGGGCTTAAGCGGAAGCCCACCTCACCATCACAGGTCTAGGCTTGTCTGTATAACAGAGAATCCACTGTCTATTCGCAGTTGTAGAGGTTAGTCTACAAAAATACGAAGGTGTTCATAGGATCTCCGCTAAGAGAAGACCAACGACAAGGTTCCTGCTGCATAAATTAATAACCCATAGAATTTCGTGCAGTCAGTCGCAGCTAGGATTAACGTGGGTAAGCTTGTCTCCTAGTTCAACCAAATAAAAGTGTCCGCCAGTAAAAGTGTGAACATACCTTAGCCTGGTTTAGACCCATGTAACGAAACAGCTTTTGTGTCAACAAAGCAACGGGTTTAGTCATGAAATTTTTTCAGTTCAACCGCTTTTGCCAAGCTCGCGACGTAAGGTCATTAATTGCGAGTAAGCGTCTACCGGTCTAAGTTCGCCATGGGAGCGCACCCGATAGGCGAACCTGTGCGTTCTGCGCGCAGATACTGTCCACGCAGACCTGTGCCGTCTACGCCATCTTCACTAATTACTTCCCAAGCGGCTGCTAGCTTTCCTTCGGGAGTAAACGAAGCAGTGAAACCAATATCAGGCGCCACGCCGGCTCCTGTCATCGCTGTGCAAATGCGTGCCAGCACGCAGCTTGAATTGTTTGCAGCCAGCTGCATCTGTATACGCATCTTTACCCTAACATGTCTCTTCCTAAAGGCGCCGGATGAAAAGACAATGATCAGGAAGAAGGATGGAAGGAGAGGGAGGGGCGCAGGAAGAGAGGAGGGGGGGGAGGGGAGCGAGATTAGCGGTGTAGCCGCAAACTCAGTTGGTCTCCAGCTAGCGTGAAGCCAAGCAAGCGCGCCTAACGAGACGCCCACGCTTTGAAACCTGGCGCACGTTGGCACGTGGTATGGTCTAATTGCGAGGTAATGGTTCTCTGCAGGAGGGACTTGGCGACGGCGTGCACAGTCCTAGTTCATGCTAGCTTTCTTCTTTGGATGCAAAACAAACGTCGCGATGCTGGTTGTTATGCGAAGCTTTATTTCGCATTGATGGTCTTTGAAACGAAGACACGCTCTTATGTACTGATCACTCTTGCTTCACCTTAACCGATGACGAAATGTCGGAGTTCCTGCTTTTTTAAATCATTATTTAAGCAAAAAAATTCAACCACAATATACTGAAATTTGCATCGTTAAATGCATGGGGCATGCAATGGCTAGATCAGCAGATACAGAACTGCAGCTGTTGGAGGATTTCATAAAAGAGCTGGCGAGCTGATTGTTTGCCGGTTATTCGCGATTTTCGATTTTTCACCAAAGTGATAAACGGAGATATGATCACACGGGCATAATCGAAAAAATAATATGAAGAATATCAAAACCGGACGCAATATGACCTAAAAATTGTATATAAACCAAAGAGTTACTTATCTAACAGAGTTGTGAGTTCGCACTTCGTTTGCACACGTCTTTTCCTTGTCTCGACACAATTCGTTTTTTGTCGCGCGCAGTAACCAAGACGCAGATGGGCGTTTGAACAATGCCATCCACAGTTTCTAAAGTGACTCTCAAACTTTTAGCCTCATATAATATATGCTCTCAGCTAGTGAACGCTGTAACAGAAAATTTACTTAAGACCTCAGTCGGTTATTTGAATGCTTGTATAGTACAGTTTTTCTACTATCTGCGAGTGTAGCTTCTGGAAACTACCTTTCTCCCAGTCCTACCAGTTTCATCTTTAGAGCGGTTGCCTAGAAGGTATTAATTTAGTCAAAGTGGTTCCAGACCATGACTGCGGCGCGAACATCACAGTGTATAACACATAAAAACAAAGGCACTAAGCTCCTCTAACAGTAGTCTATTCTTTTCTTCAGGGGCTAAGAGCAGGAGGGGGGGGGGGGGGGGGTTAGGTGTCACATATTACCCCCTAGAAGTGTGCGAGAAGTCTCAGAGCTTTTTGTGTCTTTTGTTTTTTCACAATTACAACTAGAGCATCACTGAGCTAAAGCTACCCTGAACAGCTCCTTAAGACTTTTTGCGTGTTAGTTGTACATCGAAAGTAGCACTTTACTATGCAAGTACACTCCGCAAGCTGAGAGATTCCTTTGCCTCCTGACACCTCGGCGGCAGCAAAGAGTGCTTGTCTACAGCTCCCGTTAGCGTGCGCTGGAATCCACAGAAGGGCTCTTCCGTTGGGGGAGAGTGCGCAATGTTTCCTTCCCTTTTTTTCTCCCCTTTCTCCTCCCCTTTTTTTGTGCCACTCTTCAGATAATTCATGGACCCTTCAGTCTAATAAGGCTGGGACCAAGGGTATGAACACCACTCCTGGCTCATTGGGCGCACGTCTGTGCTTTGGAAACACGGCTCCTCGGGTTTTCAATAATTGGACCGTTACCGCCGTTATCGCCTATCGCCGAGCATGCAGGCCGTGGTTTCTGGTGGCTCCAAGGTTGCTTTCGCGGCACCTGGTAGAGGTTCTTGACGTACTATGCTTTCGTCAACGGCACCTTTACTCCAGCTTTCGAGGTCTCAAAACGAATGAAAGGTAGAGGGGCTGAGCCCCGTGTTAATACGCCTGTTTGTTTTCTGTGGTCTTCAAGCGTGGAGGCCACACTATACGGCTTCCGGCTTGGTGGTTTTAGGGGAGCGACGCATCGACGGAACTAAAGGTGAGCTTAGCGAATAATCTGGGCGCGCTGCACCATAAAAAAAATGCGGCACTGCCAACAACTGAATTCTTGTGTTGGTTGTCGTGTCACCATGCTGACCAACTGAAGCTCTTCCTCGCTTATTTCCTAGAAGTGACACAACCCAGAAAGGGACCTACACAGACAGTTTCCCCAAGTGTCCATGTATCTTCTCTCTGGTTAAGCAGCCCGTCGCAATAAAACATGTAAACCCGACTACCCTGCTCGTAGCACTGTTAGGTTCATACAATCGCAATCTAAACCGTGTTCGCCACCATCGGCGCGGCAGCGTTGCCGTTTTAACGGCCTCAGTCCCTGGTCTTCAGTGCACGCGTCGCGCAAGGCTCGCCTGGTCAAATTACCCGTACGATGTGCCTTCCCCCTGCCCCAGCCTTCAGGCAGCCCCCTTTCACGTTTCGCTGAGCTGCGTCAATATTAGGTCACCTACGCATTATCACCGCTCAGGTTCGAGTAGAGTGTTGTTAATAAGTTTTACTACACTGCGCTGCAGCCGACTCTGAACCTGCACACTGATGTACGGACTTGCCACCGACATTTTTGACAGATCAGCCGGTATGCGCGTGTTTTGTCTTCAGACTACGGGCGATACGCTGCAGTCTCGTTATGCGGCTCTTAGCGAGATGAAATGGCGGCAGCAATGCTACTGCGGTCACGTACCCAACACATCATGCTGGAACCGGTTTTTCTAGTGAAATGCCTCATCGGAGCAAGGTAGACTAACGTAGGGGTGATGAAGACGTGAAAGCTCGTCATCTACAGTCACGACATCAGAATAAAGCAGAAGCTGTACGTAGATGCAGACCGAAACACTAAGGTAAATTGCACAGATTTGTTTTTTTACAGTTTATTTCTTCCCCAATCGTAAATTACTGCCGCATTAAAACGTAATCTGCTGCACTATGTGAGGCTGCACTGTTTGTTCATAGCTATGCGAAGTTCAACAGCCATTGAAGCTGTGTTGTGACCGGCAGCGCACATTTAAATTATGCGACTGGTGGGAACTGTTAAAGCGAATTTACTAACCTATCGGTACGTGCAAGAGAGCTGTTGGCATATTTCGCTACTATGATCACCTGACAGAGCTGTTGCAGGCCTTTTGTAGCGACCGTAAGCATTTGTAAACAAAGTGAAAAGTCGCACCAGAGGTTTCGGCATCCACTTGGCGGAGCTTTCGGAAGGCATGCCAAAGGAAATGTGACACTAGAGGAATGGTGGTACTGTAGGTGCCCTACTCTCCGAACGTGTGCCGGAAAGCCTTGAGATTTATGACATCCTTTCCGCCTATGGTCTAAGTGGTTCATGTGTATAATAAGCAGGCAGAGGACAAGCGTCTGCAGATAGGACTAGGGGGGAAGGCAGCGCTCTGTAGCAAGCTAAGGTAAATTCGGCTACCCATCTTCAGCGTACGCAAGAAGGTCATAGGCTAAATTGAGGACGCAATCGGGGCTAGAAAAATTTGTCGCCTCCCTTTTCTGTGCGAATAAAATTATCAATACATGTCTTGTGCATATGAGAACAGTAAGCGCTCTGCCCTCACCAACAGCCTCATGTTAGAGTCGCGCAAAAAACAGCTAATGTATACCAGCGACTATAAATATGTTTCTGGCAGACATCAGATATCAACTATTCCTTTTCCTGCCAGCAAACAACTAGCAATTTCTGTGAATTCTAATGCCAATGCTTCCACACCTAGACCTGTCTCAAATTAACACGCAAAGTAAGAAAAATTACGCGCGTAAGTTATTGTGCTGAAAGAACAACGAATAGCTTGCTTTCCTACTTGCCCGCCTACCACATTTTTCTTTTTACATCGACAAGTGTTAAACGCCCTTTTCTGGGTATCGCGTTGTAGTAGTACACTCTAAGCACGGTAACCGTTGGGTAACCTTTGAGAAGGTGCAGATTTTCACATCGAAGTGTACCTATAAATTAAAGGTTACACAATGTAACCTTTCCACTTTTAACCTTTGTGAAAGTTACAAATGGTTAAGGTTACTTCTTTTTATGCATAGGTTTCGCAACTTTTTTAGCGCTGTAACTTTTACAAAGGTATACATGATTGAGTTAGGCATAGGTTACATGCTCCAAAATGTGTAGCCTTTGTACGCCACAATGGCTGGCCTAAGGATGGCAAAAATATCCCTGCAACTTGCTGAAGGTTATGAAATACAGAGCTCTGCTGGATTTTCACTTGAATGGAACAAAAATTGGCCAAAAGAGACAATGGTTTAGAAAGGAGAAAAATGGCAAACATCGGTATATGATAGTCAAATTGTTCATTGGCTCCAACATCTTCAATACTAGAGCAAATCCAAAGCAACAAAACTTCCCAAATATTGTCTGCATTAAAGAAAAACTAAGGAATGTAAAAGATGCAGGCATGTTCAAGGCACCATTCTTGCAAACTTTTCGCAAAAAAATATCACAATAAATAGGCATGCAAAGCACTGAAATATGGGCCATATTACAGTATTACTGTTGGCATGCCAAACACAACCATGTTGGACAAGCAACTCAATAAAGCAAGCTCAGATGAAGTCTTGCTACGAAAAGAGCTTGTCTACAGCATATCACTCTTATTGCAATGTAATTGTAGTGCAAAAACAAACAAAATAAAAGCCCAATTATTCAAAACCAAGTTGCAAGTCAACTTGACATTGTGTAAGGGATACAACAGACATAAATGCTGAAAATATCAGATAATGCAATATTGTGATCACATATTTTATCACACCTCTTAAGATAAAGATTAAAATGACTGCAATAAGAAATCAAGAAAGGGGTTACAAGCAGTGCAGATAACATGATAACATGCAGATAACATGATAGGAGGAAGGCATATTGTGAGACCGTATGACGCAAGCGGAGGGTGGTTGCAGCGGGAACAACTCGAAGGGCAGGGACCCTCAAAAGAGGAGCAGGGTATGGAAAGAGCATAAGAAGGCGTAGCAGTTTAGTGATTGTCGCAGGAACTAGCCGGAAGGTAGCTACCCTGTAAGGATTAGAAAGGTTACTGTGAAAGAAGAAGGGTAAGGCGAAAGCGTACGAATGTGTAGCCGAAGGACGGTTACCACGGGGAACCATCCGCAGGATGGTTTCCGTGGATTGAGGAGGGAGCCTGTGACGAGGACGGAGGAGCGCAGCACGGTCCATCTGCGGCGGCTGCTGCCAAACGCGCCGCTCGAGGTGACGGTCATTGGTGGCGGCGCGCCTGTTCAGAAATTCCGAAAAGAGAATTAAGCGCAAAACGAGCATGTGTAGAAAGTGAGAAAGAACGCTCTAGTATACAGGTATGAAATCACTAAAGTATTCTCTACCTCAAGTTATCGCAAAATATAAATACCTTAACAGTCATTGGTGAATCTAGCGTTACACAAAGGTAACCGTCCTGTAAATTTTTTATTACAAATATTGTAAGAGTAAAGTAGAACTCCTAGAGTAAAAAAAAACTGCATAGAACAGCATGTCAGCACGGTACGCATAATAATGGATTGCTCCTCCCGAGCTACCTTTACGTATTTCTTCTCTGCGCACGCCGATCTCACCGACGTCGTCCAACCCGTTCTTGTGACAGCAGCCAGGAGGATCCAGTCAATAAATGTGTAGCCGTAGGCAGTCATTAGTTTCCCCCTCTGCTATCCTTTAGGCCTGCTGGTCTGCCATAGGCACTTAGTGAAGCACTTAGTTTTCCAAATCCCTTGACATTCTCTGATTGTGCACGAGGCTGCTGCCTTACTGTTTCTGCGTCTTCACTGAACCGCCGCTGTGTGTTTCTTCATGGCCCTACACGCGGCTTCACATCTTGTTCATCCTGCAGTAAACCATTCACGCGTACGCCGACGTTCGTGCGCTGCTGGCTCTCAGACTACTCGGACACGAACAAAGCCCAAGAAAGTGCCTGGTGTAAGAGCAAGGGCCTCAAACTGAGGCCGGCAGTATCCTGTAAATAAATAAATAAATAAATAAATAAATAAATAAATAAATAAATAAATAAATAATAAAGATGACAGGGACAAAGTAACAGATGGACTTCCGGTCGCTTGTCGCTTCCGGACCTCCATGGTTTGGTGTGGTTGTATCTCAGAGTTTTTTACTTTCTTGGTTATTTCTTCTTATTTCCTTCCCTCTACGAGAAAGGTTGTTGCACAAAGCAGCGATCCGGTCACTAGCAAGCCACAACGAAGATAAACGATGGCCCTGGAAGTGGGTATGGTGTTCTGCTGATCGCATTCACCTGCCAATACTTCTTTCTTCTCGTCCGAGTGTTCAGCGAGCACTTTTTTCTTATTCCTTTCTTTCACTCCCTTCTTCATCCCTTTCCTCATGGCGCCGTTCGGGTGCCCAACAGTTAGTGAAACAATTACCACGCCTTTCAAGCTTTTTCCCGTTTGATTGATTGATTGATTTATCGATCGATAACGCCCTCCTACCCTCACTTCTATGTTACCTTCGGGCAGTGATATCATTATAAGCTGCATTTTTAATGCTGAACTTTAAATGCGCTAGCTTTAAAAGCCACATCAGAAAAAACTGTGTCGTCGCTCATATAATTCGCCTCTTGGCTGGAGACAATTGACATCACCATACTGGAAGTGAAGTCGCTTCTGGTAAAGACATCAATAGCTTCTAACGCTATATCATAGCATTGCCAACACAATGTAATTTCATGTCCCTGTATTTATTTATTTATTCATTTATTTGTTTATTCAGAATACCTTACAGGGCCCAGAAGGGCATAGAGTAAGAGGGAAAAAATAACGCATTAAGTACGATAGGAACAATGCGTTAAATACAACGCGCAGTACAAGGCAAAAATGTAAAAGCAATTATAAGTATAGAGGGCAAATCGTAACGACGAGATAGACATCGCCGCTAGCCACAACAAAGTACATAAAAGGTAGCAAGAATGCATAGCGTGCGCCCAATACACATGTGCCGAAAAAGCAGGAGCCATAATAAAAATGCGAATTATTGAAACAGCACAAGAAACCTAAACATAATCTATTAGTAACGAGGAGAAAAAGAACTCATGGGACACAACAACCTATAACAAGACACCATGTCATTAAAGAAAATGTTGGTGCAGCTGGTCTTGGAATGGTTGGTGGTAGCAGATAGATGCGATACTGTCGAGAAGATCATTCCAAAGAACAATGACACGTGGAAGCGCAGATGAATTGAACGCTTGGGTTCTTGCGTATATGCGTTTAATGCTACACTGATTATGTAGGCGCCGTGACATGCGTGAAGGCTCTTCAATGGGCAGAGGAGATGGCCTGGTACTGTGTCGATGTTTATGAAGTGAGTATAAAAGAGCGATGGAGCTACGAATATCTAATGGTTCGAGGGAGATATCAAGTTTTCTCGCATCTTGATCTCCTTATTCTGTTATTCGTTCACGGTTCATGCGTGATTCCTGTACTCCTTTCTGTGCTTCGGAATAAAATTTGCATGTAATTTTTGTTTCTCAGCGGTTAGAATGGCAGAGCGTACTTCAGTAGCCTCTGCTGCAGCACTTCGTTCCCCTCACTGATAAACCAGAAAGAATGCAGCAAGGTTAACCGGCTCATGTACATGCACATCATAATCATTTACCCTCTAGGTTACTTTCAGTACCAGATACTTTTCTGTTTGATGTCCCGAAATACTACATTTTTGTTGTCCCCATACCACATATCCATTTTCCTATGACCTGCCTGCCGTCTTGAGTAGGCCAGGGAAGTCCGACCTGCTAATTAGAGAAGACAATACAAGCGTAGAATAAGAGGAGTGGGGTACATGTGAAGAATATTCTGGTGGGGGTTTATAGCTTGCATACTTAATTTTCCTCTCCTTCACGCTGACACAAGGAACATCTCGGCATTACCCATCACGGGGAGAGGCGATGCTACGCGGTAAGACAGGCAGGACCGCAGAATAGTGTGTGCTGCAGTGCACCCGACAGACGCCAATAATTTTATGCTAATGTCATGCCATCGGTGTTTCGCCGTGCTCGTCGACGCACCCTTGCCCACGTTTTCTCCCCTTCACTCCTCTCCTTTCGATGACCATTTGTTAAAATGAAACGCAGCGGCGAGCAGCGACAGGGGCGGCGTAAACTTCCTACTGGCGTCTATCAATAGTTAATGGCGCCATCTATCGGCTGCTATTGTTAAGAAAAAAAGACAGCATCACAGACTCTTTCTCCACTATAGCCATGATCCAACTCCCCCAGAAAGAAGTTCTTCTAAACTACCTATAGCCGCCGCGGTGGCTGAGTCGTTATGGCGCTCGGCTGCTGGCACGAAAGACGCGGGTTCAATCGCGGCAGCGGCGGTCGAATTTCGATGGAGGCGAAATTATAGAGGCCCCTGTACTGTGCGATGTCAGTGCACGTTAAAGAACCCCAGGTGCCATTTCCTTTCTTTTTATTTGGTTTTTGGGGAAGGAAAATGGCGCAGTATCTGTCTCATATATCGTTGGATACCTGAACCGCGCCGTAAGGAAAGGGATAAAGGAGGGAGTGAAAGAAGAAAGGAAGAAAGAGGTGCCGTAGTGGAGGGGTCCGGAATATTTTCGACCATTGGGGATCTTTAACGTGCACTGACATCGCACAGCACACGGGCGCCTTAGCGTTTTGCCTCCATAAAAACGCAGTCGCCGCGGTCGGGTTCGAACCCGGGAACTCATTTCCTTTCCCCAAAAACCAATTCTTTATTCCTGACTTCTCCGTCAGGTAGTTACACGCAGTGACCGAACGCTCCGCGAGTTCTACCTTGAACGATTAATAACTGGACGCCCCACTCCAGTTGTAACCAACCCAGTGCTGTGCGCGTGTGTGATTTAATTCTTCTAAAATGAACTAATCACGCGCACAACCTGGACACATTTCTTATTGTGTAAATAGTTTGTACATATTACTTCTCCCCCTATCCTCTCTTCCTGTCCCCTCACCTCTTTCATTTCATTTCTCCATTTTGCCTGCTATCCTTTATTTCCGCTGCCCCAGCTCAGGTGCTTCAGTATCGATGGCAGATGCCGGGGCTAGCAAAAATCTTTTCCTTCCTTTTTACTATTATTTTTAATAGAACCACTACCACCACCTATTCCTGACTAGGGCACCTTTCTTCCTTCCTGTCTGTCTGTCTGTTGTTTCCAGGAAAAAAGAAAAGGAAAGTGCACAGGCCTGCCCACTGGCTCAAGCCGAGCCACAATCGCTACCACGTGCAGATAGTAGAAAAGTTAAAAGATGGGATAGAAAGACAGGATAGAAAAGACGCGCGGTATAATGACCCAGGCCGATCCCGAAGGCAGTGCAATATCGGGCCAACCGGTAGCGGAAGTGAAGCAACCTTCAAGCACACCGCCACATTTCCAAAACTATGTTGGGTTCAAATGGGACCCGGATCAGATATTCTACGGGTCCCAACCCTTCTTCCTTTCTTTCATCTCTGAGTCCCTCCTTTATCTCTTCCCTTGGCGCGGTTCAGGTGTTCACCGAGATGTGAGACAGATAATGCACCATTTCATTTCCCCAAAAACCAATTTTTATTACCCGCCGTGGTGGCTCAGTGGCTAGGGCGCTCGGCTACTGATCCGGAGTTCCCGGGTTCGAACCCGACCGCGGCGGCTGCATTTCGATGAGGCGAAACGCTAAGTCGTCCGTGTGCTGTGCGATGGCAATGCACATAAAAGATCTCCAGGTGGTCGAAGCACTCCTCTTTCCGAAGGTGCCTCTTTCTTCCTTTCTTCTTTCCCTTCCTCCTTTATCCCTTCCATTACGGCGCGGTTCGGGTGTCAGCTGATATGTGAGACTGAATACTGCACCACTTCCTTTCGCCAAAAACCAATTTTCATTTTCTTTTTTCGCCAGCGGAGACCCGCCGTGGGCCCCGCCGCGGTGGCTCAGTGGTTAGGGCGCTCGACTACTGATCCGGAGATCCCGGGTTCGAACCCGACCGCGGCGGCTGCGTTTTTATGGGGGAAAAACGCTAAGGCGCCCATGTGCTGTGCGATGTCAGTGCACGTTAAAGATCACCAGGTGGTCGAAATTATTCCGGAGCCCTCCACTACGGCACCTATTCATTTCTTCTTTCACTCCCTCCTTTATTCCTTCCCTTACGGCGCGGTTCAGGTGTCCAACGATATATGAGACAAATACTGCGCCATTTCCTTTACCTAAAAAACAATTATTATTATTATTACGGCGCAGTTCAGGTGTCCAAAGATATATGAGACAGATACTGCGCCATTTCCTTTCCCCCAAAACCAATTAATATTATTACCACCGGCGGACCTACTATCAGTCTCTCCTCTAGAGCGGTGGGAGGCTATACAGGCCAGCTCGGACCCGCTGATGCAAGTCCGGGCCACTGAGTGAGCTCATAAGGTCGACGAGAGCCATGCGCTCGAAACCATCTAGTATAGTGCCCACTGGGGTTCAGTGCTGATAATAAACGTTTTTTCCAATCCAATCCGTCACTGCGCAGTTGAGGGGTCCACCGAGATGCGAGACTGTTATTTCGTCTTTCCTTTCCTCAAAACCAATTTCTTTTTTTAAGTTACCCGTGTAGAACCCCAGGTGGTAGAAGTATCTGCGAAGCCATTTTAAAGCTGGCGCGAGACGAGACCTCGCCGTGTGGTGTCCCCGACTAAAGATATCGACCGTGTAACAAGGTCTTCGGACTCCCAGACTCTCTTTTTGAGCATTAAAAAAGTTTTTCACCAACACCACACCTACGGCACCTCTTTCTCCCTTCCTTTTTTTCACCACGTTCTTCATCTCTTCACTCCGTGGTTGAGAAATCTACAGAGACCAACAGTATGTCCACCTCCCCACCACAACCTCTCCTTCCAGAAGCGCCAACCACCACCTTCATCCTTCCGAAAATTTCCGCCGCGAATGCAAACCCTCGGCTTTGGCTAAAATGTTCTATAGAGTAGAACCTCACAAGTAATCATCAAGGGTAAATCATGTGAAGAATGCAGGGCCATAACTATACGTGGGTCAGTATTAAAGACCTAGATAATGTCTTCTGTCCTGTCCCTCGTCCAATTTTCACCGTCGTTCGGACAGCACCAGTAAACACAAATACGTCTTTATTGTGGTGAAAAGGAGTAAGCTCTCCTCTGGCGCACTCCTTTCATAAAAGGAAGTGCGCTAGAGGAGAGCTTACTCCATTTTAATTCGCATATAGCCGTATTCGTGTTCTCCAGTGCGCTTTCTTTCATAAAAATAAAGACAGCTTACTCACATTTTTCTCCTTTCTGTTTAGAGTGTAAACTGGCAGCATGCCCTCCTCAAGGAACATCGAACTACTAATTGCAACTTTCTCGCGTTTGGCTTAGTTATCCACCTGTTAATTTCTTTTCATTTTTGTTTGTTCTATTTCAGATTTGGAGTGCTATTCCTTTCCGGCGTCCTATCGCTCGCTCTCTCTCTCTTGCTTTATTTGCTGCATATCTTTTACTTGTTTTCTGTCGGTACCTTTTATTACACCAGTATGCTGAAGGCCTCAGTTAGCACAAAGCAGAGCCAGAATAATCTGAGGAGAAATTAGTTTAGAACGGTTGCAATTTAGAAGCCAGGCAGTAAGGATAGTTGTGGTATGTCAAGCCAGAAGAACTGGACCAAGCTGAGCGAGGTGTGTTGGAACCGCCTCACCGCTGTTCGATCCTCGTCTTCCCTTCGAGAAATGCGAAAAAAGTCAGCAATTAATTTGGCAATCTTATCGACCTGCGTAGGTCACAATTCCCTTTGAATCGCAGTGAATAACTTTACTAAGAGGGGCTCAAACAATACCGTGGACACCGACAGGATCTTAAACTCATGCTCAGCAGAGTTTCCCAATTAATCAAGCATCTCGGTGCCTAAATCCCCAACATAAAACCAAATGCTTCAAATATCGTGATTCTGACTCACCGAGTTAAGGATTGGTTCCGTGCACTCATTTGAGGCACAGCACAGACTGTTGAAAATTCATTACACGCGCCACTGACAACTAATAACAGCCTTCGCGAAGCCCACGATGTTATGTCATTAAACTATGCTGTATTTTTTCTAACACTGCTTCCCAAGAGGAGTCTTTCTTGAAGAGCTCGTACCAGAGAGAGGACTCTCTCTGCATTCGCCTTCGAGAGAAAACAGCTGCCACATGACTAGGATTGCTAGTATATTTCTATAATTAATTTGCAACATTAAACTGATATCATGTGTCAGCACCTTGCAAGAAAATTGGAATGGTTTTTGTGGCGTTTATTTGAATTACCGCATTGCTCCAGTGCCGACGCCCAAGAATAAATCAGCTATTTTGGCTTATTCCGTGAGCGTTGTTCTTCATGCTAGAATATTTTAATATTGGTTTTTGGGGAAAGGAAATGGCGCAGTATGCCAGCACTAGACGTCGTCAGACTCCTTCAAGAGCCTCTTCCCCTCCCTCCCGCAACCGGTCGCCCCCGCACCGCGTAACAATTGAGCCATAGAATACCCAACACTCCTTCTTTTCTTAGATGCCTCCAGAGCCGCCTCTGTGTTCTGGGAAATGTCAACTTTCAATAGACCTCTCCCTGCGTACGTCACCGGCGCACGTGTCTCTGGTCTGGCTAGCAAAGCATGTGCCTTGTGACCGGTATGGGCAGAAGGTGCTCGTCACGTGCAAAGCCAGTTTAGAAGTCTGTCTGTCTGTTGTTGCCAGGAAGAAAGAAAAGGAAAGTGCACAGGCCTGCTCACTGGCTCAAGACGAGCCATAATCGCTACCACGTGCAGATAGTAGGAGAGTTGAAAGATGGGATAGAAAGACAGGAAAAAGTTGGCGATTTTGCCCATCGGGCGTTTCCCCTTGGACGTCACGCTATTTACATTAGGGATAGGTCTCTTCCTGTTGTAAATAAAGTGACGAAAGGTTTGGTTTACACAACAGCCTGTTTCGACATAAGGTAAAGCACAATTCCAGAAATGCAATTCTGTCATGATGTTTAGTTTCCGACAGGCCTCTGGTGACAACAGGGGAAAAAACGTGAGCGTTGCACGTGATCACGGATCCTTGACCCTGTCTAACCCTGGTGTAAGCCAAGTGAGGAAAGCTTTGGTTTACATTACAACCTGTATCGTCATAAGTTAAACCACAATTCCAGAAATACAATTCTGTGGCGAAGTTTAGCGTCCGACAAGCGCCTTGTGAAAAAGGGAAAGAACGTGAGCGTGCCACGTGGTCCCGGATCCTTGACGCTGTCTTTATGCCGGCTTGTTCGCTAGCGTGCGATCTGGCTGGCATGCTATAAATACAGCACCATCTGGATGCTGAACCACATTCGTCCATACCCTACAACTGCAGCTTTTCTTTTATTTGCTTGTCATTGCTTGATTTACCGAAGTATGCGATAGTTCTGTTCAGTGAAGTATAATTAGTTTTTCACGCGACCACAGGCATAAAAGCTGTTACAGGCAGAGTAACCTTCGAACGGGGAAAAGCTGGAATGAAAAAAATGGCCTGGCTTAGCTAAGGTTAAGCCTAGGATGCGAAGCATAATAGATTTGTGAAAGGGTAAAGCCTGGTGACACTCCTCGGCGTGAGGAGCGGGTCTCTTTTATACAATGCCGCGACGACAATCGCCCCGTAGCGGAAGGAGCGGGTGGTCGCGGCCGCGCGGAGTTGAGCCCCGTTTCTCCACAGCTGGCGTGACGTCAGACCACGTGCTCGGCTGCAGCGCCCCTAGCGGGAGGAGCGGGAGTTAGCCTTGGTGGTCGCGGCCGCGCGGCGACCGCGCGAGTTGAGCCAACACCCTCTCAATGCTAAGGCCTCTCCACCGGCCGCGTGACGTCACGCCAAGGGACCGTGCAGGCCCCGCGCTCCGCGATTTCAGCGCGCCGCGCCCGTCTGCACTATTCGGGTACTGCCGTACGTAGCTGCCTTATAAGTGATTCCTTCATTTTCATTTTTGTCGTTGCTGCAGAAAAGAAATTCGCTAGTTTGTGCGCGCCTTAGGCTATCATTTTATCTGCTTTATATATTTTTTTTATTGCAGAACACCTTATTGTCAAGAAAGTTCGAGCTGCTAATACAGTTTTTTATAATAAACAATTTAGCATACGGCCGCCAATTTCGCATTATTGGTCATTATAATAAAAAATTGATTAGTTAATTTCAATTAATCATCTAATTATTAGGTTCTATCACGTACATGATGTCTGCCGTGCGGTAAAATCCATCCGCACAGACCGCACATGCGTATATCTAGTTGTTAAAGTAGAAGTTCGTGAACATTGAAAAAAAAAACACCGTCTACTGCGCATTGTGTTAGTTTTATTCTGTATTGTGTTTTGCTTAAAGCTTTCACACACAGCAATAATGACACTCACAATAATGTTGCGCTGTTGAGTATTTGTACAGCTAATCTGACCCTTACAATAAAAAACGACGAGACACCAGCAATGAAGTGTGCGCAAAGCATTTTTATTGCTTGGGAATAAAACTTACTTCTTCTTAAGCGTTGCTGCTTTCCGGGCTGCGGCCTTCTGCTGCGCATTGTCTTGTATGGCATCATTTCTTAGTTTGCAAAAGTTGTTTAGAACAACGTTGGTTGCAACGCGTACTACCAAGCGCAGGAGAGTTTGTGCAGTGTGGCCATTTTCACATGTCTCAATGTCGTGTTCGTCCAGGAGGGAAATCGTCTGTGAAATCACGACACCACGTTGATTTCTACAGGAGAGAAAATCTTCCGCGGTTGCTCCAAAAGACAACTTCTCTGCAACTAGTTTAGTCATCAGTACCATGTGAACTGTGCATGGCTGGGGAAACTTCAGCCCTCCTCTCGACAGGTTAGCTATCATGGCAGTATTTTCCGCTTCGATCTCTCGATTTTCAATCACCAATGTGCTGAAGCAAGCAGAACATGAAAGCTTCTTTAAAGCAGCATGAGCAGCGTATCCTGCAATGTAGACAATAGCATCCATGTCAGAGTGGGCGTGTGTAATATCGTCGTCGCTGACAGCCACAGAAAAGTTGCATGGGACAAGATCCTCACTTACGTCTTCAAACTCTGTTTCCTCGCGTGGAAATGTCAAAAGTTTTTGAAGACGAAGCTTCTTCTCACATTCGTAGAGCTGACGCACGGAAATGTGGTACTGTGATCCTGCCAGCTGGCGGTAACGGCCGAACCGGTCTTCTAGCGCATCCGTCTGAAATTTGCCCAGCAGTACGTACTTGAAGTGAAGTTCTTCTAAGCAGTAGCGCGAGAGTTCTACCAGAGAATAGCATGTCAGTCGCAAAGCACTGTGAGTCTCTTTCGTCAGCGAGCCACTGGTGATGTTTATTCTTGCCCAAGCGTCCAACCAGTCCACAACGCCGCTCAGGAAAGCTAACTGTGTGTCATCAACAGACCTTACAGGGTCTTGCATGCTGTCCCTTAGCCTCTGGCCTTTGCAAGGGGTCTTAACATTGACTATTTGCCACCATGTGAGGATAACGTCAATGAAAAGAGCAGTCGACTCAGCTTGAGGAATCTTGAACGCGGAACCATGTGTCCTGAGGGCATTTGAAACAAACTGATTAATGACGTCGAGAGCGAGCTTTACATTTTGCCGCTCCATTGAGGTTGGATTCACGGCTTTTGCGTTCAGTCTGTAAGCAGCCTTCACAAGCGACGTCTTCTCTGAAGAATAAAGCTGCCGCACAGCTGCGAAAGAAGCAGCTTTCATACGAGGAGGCCCTTCGGGCATTGCTCCACTCAAGTCCATTTCAGGGAAATAGAGGCATGTTCCAGGGTTTTTCTGGTTAATCCAATTGTTCCTAATGCACTTCAAGAGATGCACAGGATCGACCACGTAGAAAAGAGGGCGAGCGTTATCGGCTGGATGGGGATAGACAATGCTCACCTGAGGACTTGTAGCAAATAACGACATCATCTTGCGGTTCAGAGCATTGTTGTCCGTTATCACAGCGATAATTTTGAGCCCCATTTTCTCAACATTAATGATTATGTTCTTAGCATGCTCGTGCAAAATTTCTGCGCTCAGTTTGCTCACAGGTAATATGTGAATGACGTCCTTGTTTGCAGAAAGGAGTGATTGTACCATGAACACATGGGCTGTTGTTGCTGGTTCCGTTGAATGAACCGACGATCCTACTATTGTGCCCCCTTTGTAGTCGAAGTATGGTTTTATGTGGATCTCATCGATCATCAGGGTCACTGTCTTCTCGTGGTCTTTCATTGATTTGACTCGTTCTCGGATGTAGGAGAGACAGTGCGGTTGATTTTGCTCCACAAGAGGGTCAGCTTTGTAATTTGAGCAAACACGGCGCAGTGTGGAAGGATGGGGCAGAATGATTCTTGATGCAGCTCTTGTGAAGTGATATGCGTGAGGAGAAATTGAATTCAAAATACTGGCGAATACCAGCAGCTCTGCGCTATACACATGCTGTTTCGCGAGGAGAAGCTCTATCTGCTCAACCAGAAATTTCAGCAAAGAAGACTGTTCTTTCGTCGTATCACTGTCCTCAATGAGGTCTGCAAGCAGTGAACCGACAAACTGCAATACTTTAGTATGTTTCGACTCTTTCGTCACCTCAGGTATATTATGCAAGCCTATCTCGAGTTCTTCTAGCAGCAAGGACAGGCTGGAGGTGTCGCATACTTGAGCTGGCAGAATCCTGCCTGAAGGAAGCGACAGAAGCTTCACTCCATTCAAGAAAACAGAAAGTGACAGATCAGGGAGAACTACCAAGGCGCATTTCACATTAGGTGAAGGATCATTCTCGATGAGAAGGAACCTAACGCACTGCTCATCGACAGAAACGGTCCAGAATTTCGTGTTGCAGATTCCAGGCAACTTAGATTTGAACTCCTCGTAAGATGAAACTTTGTTTCTTTTCTGTTCAAGCTCATTAGACTGAAGTGACTTCCTCATAGCCTCCTGCAAAGCAGCGTTTTCCCTTCTTGCTTTTTTCGTCTCTGGCGATTCACTCCGTCCAGGCGTTGAGGACAAGTATTTTGGGCAGTTTGGAAAAACAGAAGGCGCAGCATCAATCTTCAACTGTAGCCTGTCACGCTTCACCTCTATTATTTTCCCTGTCAGTTCATCTTGGTGTGACAACGTCGTAATGAAGTCGCCTGCGTGGAAGTGCAGTTCACACACCTGCACGAGAAAATGAAGCAAGGCCATTCGCCATGACTCTCCATTGCCTAAAACACTAAGTAAAAAGAGTCTGAATAGTGAACAGCTTTTACATATTTACACAGCTTTTACACAAGCCTTATGCACATCCACAGAACTAAATGCTTCCTGGACAATTCATACATAAGTGTAAGAAGTGATATCATTGCCTACAAAGACAGCATGCCTTTCCGGGAGCGACAGCTCACAACTAAGATAATTACCAGCGCCTATTAAGCAATATTTCAGAGTCTTACCCTCGAATGCTCTGTAGGTGTGAAATCCTTCCGTGGAATGGCTCGCAACCAGGCTTTTCTTCGTACTTCGTCTCTTGGGAAGCAATAAACACGTACTTTGGGACCATTCTGGTAGTTCCCGCGGCACCCGGGAACACAGCACCGGCCCATGTTTCACGAAGTTGCACTCGCTACACGGCAGGCAATCAGTTTCCCATTCGTGCGCTAGCACAGGTACGCACGCCACACAAGAAACGGCCACACGAAACAGACACAGCCGTGCGAGGAGCGAACGGAAATGCACCCAACGCCAGGCTGAAAGACTCAAGCAGCAGCTAGACGCTCACTGCAAGACTGCGTTCGTGTCTGTGCTTGCCCGGGCAAGCGCGAGCACATCGAGGGAGACAACCGAGCGGAGCGGAGCCGCGCTTGGTGAGCAGCCTGACCGGACACTTGGCGTGACGTAGCGCGTGTGGAAAGGAGGGCCTGGAGAGGCCTGAAGAAAGTATTTAGAGGGTGTTGGTTGAGCCCCGTTTCTCCACAGCTGGCGTGACGTCAGACCACGTGCTCGGCTGCAGCGCCCCTACCGGGAGGAGCGGGAGTTAGCCTCGGTGGTCGCGGCCGCGCGGCGACCGCGCGAGTTGAGCCCCGTCTCTCCTCAGCTGTCGTGACGTCAGACCACGTGCTCGGCTGCAGCTCCCCTAGCGGGAGGCGGGAGGAGCGGGAGTTAGCCTTGGTGGTCGCGGCCGCGCGGCGACCGCGCGAGTTGAGCCCCGTCTCTCCTCAGCTGTCGTGACGTCAGACCACGTGCTCGGCCGCAGCGCCCCTAGCGGGAGGAGCAGGAGTTAGCCTTGGTGGTCGCGGCCGCGCAGCGACCGCGCGAGTTGAGCCCCGTCTCTCCTCAGCTGGCGTGACGTCAGACCACGTGCTCGGTTGCAGCGCCCCTAGCGGGAGGAGCAGGAGTTAGGCTATGACGTCACACCAAGCGTGTTATTAAAGGTCAATGGTGGTCGCGGCCGCGCCAGGCTGGGCTATGGTTGAGCTAAGTAGTGTCCCTATTATGCTTCGCATTATAATACAAATTCGCTCGAGTACGGGCTATGAGGGACAGCGCACTGGAGCCTCTTTAAACTAATTCGACCCCCTAGCCCGGGCGTTGTTGCATTTCGCGTCCGCTGAAATGTGGGCATAGCAACTGGGTTCTGAGCCGGAATTACACCACTCGGCGCCCTGTGCAAGCCTTTGCCGCCCCATCCCCCTCTCTCTCTCTCTTTGACTGTATTTATGGGACAGTTTCTCTTTGATACTTAATGCCCGCCCTAACGAATGCATTGGTGGAGGCACTTCTAGTTTTCATCATTTTAACATTCTCAATGTTGTATGTGTACTGGCGTCGGCAGGACACTTAGTTTATTTTACTTCGCCTTCTAACTTATGTCCCTTGACATCCTTTGACCTTGCTTTATAGCGAACAGTTTTTTACACGTTTTTATGGTTATTTGAGGATGAAGATTAATCGTAAAAGCAAGCTGTTTGAGGTAACGCAGATCATCTCTTATACTGATAAAATAGATTAATTTATTCCTTAAAATGCACAGCCTCACCGGCCATATGCAAACGCTCCTCAAAGGAGGCTCTCAAGCCAGTGGCGTCAGCCGATAGATGTGAAATCGCGACTAATCCTGTTAATCCGTGGTTAATCCTCTTGAACCTGGCAGTACCCTGCGATGTCACTCTGGGAGGTGCGGGCCAATTAACTGCATATCATGACGATCGGCTAACGCGGCAGCATAGCGACTGGCAGCGTAGCAAACTGCTACAGCCGCCATATTTGCCATTTATATCTAACATTGTGAGCTGCTTCTTTGATGAGGTCCACATAAAAGCGCTTTTCCGTAGAACAGAAGTGGACAAAATTAAAGTCACCAATTTATTCCAAAAAGGGGAAAAAGTTGGTTGGTTGTAGCATTTCAAGAAGGGAAGTTTCGCACCCTAAAAGCGAAGCCTAATTTCTGCAGTTGTATCCCACAGATAAAACCCTGGCAATACATCATACACGCATATTACAGAAGCCCCGCCGCGGTGGCTCAGTGGTTAGGGCGCTCGACTACTGATCCGTAGTTCCCGCGTTCGAACCCGACCGCAGCGGCTGCGTTTTTATGGAGGAAAAACGCTAAGGCGCCCGTGTGCTGTGCGATGTCAGTGCACGTTAAAGATCCCCAGGTGGTCGAAATAATTCCGGAGCCCTCTACTACGGCAGCTCTTTCTTCCTTTCTTCTTTGAATCCCTCCTTTATCCCTTCCCTTACGGCGCAGTTCAGGTGTCCAACGACATGTGAGACAGATACTACGCCATTTCCTTTCCCCAAAAAACCAATTATTATTATATTATTACAGAAGCCTGAATGAAAGAACACCGAAAAGAAGTCGCCAATAGCTGTTGTAATAAAAGTAGGAATAGTGAAACTGTTTATTCATATCAATATATATATTTTGTAGGTTTTGAAACGAGCACATTTTTAAAATCAGTACATAAAAACAAAATGTTCTGAACCCAGGTTAGAACCCTATGTGCAAACTCCAGTCTCCATAAGCATTAAAAGAATAAACTCAGACACTTCTATCCGCGCATGCTTTTTGATGCCGGTTGTTTGAATGCCGCTACACTCTTTCAAACAAACAAGAATAGATAAAATTCAAAAGAGGTAGCTCTGAAGGCATATTATATCGTGATCACATGCGCTAATAAACTTTTTTTTTATTAATAACACAGGGCTTACAATTTGCAAAGTTGCTCCACGACAAGCGTATATGAACACCCGCGAGTACTTTAGGTAGCTGCGTTAATGTTCACCGTAATAACCTTTTTATTTAAAACTCCGGTCGAGGCTGCATTCGAGCTCTGACATATGTGTTCTTTTCTACAAGACATAAGTCACCCGATAAAAAGGTAAGCGTCAAAATGGACGGAAATTCATCACTCTGAACCATTCCTGCAGCTTAGCTCGCTACCGGGAGCCATCTTTCCTATTTTAGGCAATATCAGGATTCAGATTAAAAGGCCTCACGAAGCTCCTTGATCAAAGCTATGCCAGATCGTCGCACACAATTTAAAACAGCATATGTCAAGGTACATAAAACCGGGAAGCATTTTCGATATCTGTCCGCATTACGGCGTTATAGAGTTTCAAAGCCTGAAAAATGAGCAAAATTTGGCTCCCTCCCGTAGGCAGCATTGTATAATATTCAAACGCGCTGGGAAGCTCGTGTATTAACACCACAAAACTGAAACTTGGGCACAATTCTCAGCTGTGTTTAAATCCCCGAAGCATTCTTTGCAGGTGCTTCTGTTCACATTTTACGATTTTTTTTGCACCCGCAGCGGTGGCTCAGTGGTTAGGGCGCTCGACTACTGATCCGGAGCTCCCGGGTTCGAACCCGACCGCGGCGGCTGCGTCTTTATGGAGGAAAAACGCTAAGGCGCCCGTGTGCTGTGCGATGTCAGTGCACGTTAAAGATCCCCAGGTGGTCGAAATTATTCCGGAGCCCTCATCTACGGCACCTCCTTCTTCCTTTCTTATTTCACTCCCTCCTTTACCCCTTCCCTTACGGCGCGGTTCAGGTGTCCAACGATATATGAGACAGATACTGCGACATTTCCTTTCCCACAGAACCAATTCAAAAAAAATTTTTTTGCACCCCTTCCCATTCAGTTACGCACCCTGCCGCCGCCACTGCCGGCAGAAGGCGCAAGTAGATGTCCCAGAAAGTTGGGCATGCTTCAGAAAAACGCATATTTATGTTTGATTTCGCGAATTATAGACGAGCAAATTTAACGCTCGAATAAACAAAACGTCGCGAAGATGTCACCACCCTTCTCGAAGCTGTCCCAATGCTTACTGATGAAATCAGTGCTTTTAAATTCTGACTTTTCATTAGCAGCAACTTGCGTTTGTTACGAGTGCATCCTGGATGGTGTCCGATGTCGGGAGTGTGTAACGGTATCGCTTCTCGGCCTTTTGGCTTAGATTGTATGCAGAAATCTGTTCTTATCAGCTTAATATCTGGTATGGTCCTACAGGGCCTTGGATATTGAACTTATTTTTGTAGCTGGGCGCTGATGAGGAGCTCGCTTCCTCAGCGCCACGGGTTGTCCTGACATTGCACTATCGTCAGGTTCGGCCCTGCCCCTAAGTGGGGGCATATGCCAAATCAAAAGAAAGACTTGCATTTCACTTTCCGAATTCGCTGCAAGGTGTCTGCTCAACAGCCTGAGCATGGCGTCAAATACACGTGGCGCCGCTGCCGTAGCAACGCATCACGTGACTTCGCCGCCACTGCGCCGGTGCTCCACAGCAGCCGAGCCTAGGTGGGTAAAAATTGGCAGCGAGGCAACTCAGATTTCAACTTTTTCTGTGGATAGATGGCAGCACTTACCAAGAAGAGGACACGCAAGTATTAGTTCTTCCGCGAACAAAAAGTAAGGCCGAGAACTCTCTTTGTACATCCTGCCAAAGCAGGGAGACTGAAGCACAAAAGAATAACCCATCTCGAGGGGTGGCGGTCAGAGAATAGACCTTTTTCAGATAACCCACCACTCAGCTGCCACTCAGCGCCTGTCCGTTGTCTCCTTGTCTTTCCTTTGTGTGTGCGGTTTTATTTGCGCCAAGGTGTATTCTTTCCAAGTTTAAAAGATGCTTAACCAACTTGCCCAGCAACATGCCTTACTGTGCCACAAGGGAATGTACGTTTTCCGGTTTGGGTCCCCCCTAAGCCCCCTCGCATCTTTTCTGCGAAAATACATTTACAATGACAGGGTGGGGTATACAGCCTGTAGTTAGAAGCAGTGTTGGTTTAGCCTAGCCAGAACAGATGACTGTGAACACCTCCCGTTCCGCACTTTGGCCGGCTATTTCGTATTCCGCGTATTCCTCCGTCGCCACACGCAATACAGGCCTGGTGACCGTGTACGAGTGCGGACGCCGATTCGACGACGCGGGCTCTGTGAAAAGCTTTTTGCGCTCTCATTGTTTGCGCTGCCAGTGTTTATTTCGCATTGTCTTTGATGCTGTTAACCTTACTTTTTGTTTAAGCATCCGGCCGATGCTTCTTTGACAAAAGGAGTGCCGCGAAACTGTTGTAGTACTTGTTTGTTCGAGTTCAAAACCGTTGGCGCGCGGGAATATCACTTTGTATTGCTAGATACGATCAGCGTTATCCAGAAGGAATGCAGCCAGGCCCAACTATTTCGACATTATTCTGGGTTGTTGTAGTTGTTTTTAGCGCCTTATCTTGAACGTTCCTCTTCGATGACCACCGAGCACGTTTGTTGCTATCGGCGTCGCCGAATTCTTCAGTTTATTTAAGGGCGATAGTCACTTCAGTAACTAAATTACTCCTGAAATACTTCGTTTCATGTCTCCTTCACTGCTTATAATTTCACCACGGAACAAATCAAACTTGGGTAAAATGGTGAGATGTGTGGTTTGAAAAAGCACTGAGATCGTCCCGTTGCAATTCGTGGTGACTTTGAACGCGAATTTCGTCATTCACAAGCGACTACCAACTGTTCTGGACAAAGTTGCTAGTAGTGGTTTATTGTTAAAAATAATAAAAATTGCAGTTCAATAGAAGATGGCCACTGCAGCCCCGCCAATCGCGTGTGCTCTTTCTGAATACAAAAACGGCAGCGCACCTGAATTGCCATGACGTCAGGGGTTTGAAAGCGAAAACTCCACACCTTCTATGGTTTCCGAAAAAGTCTCATTATTAGCTCTGCTTTTTTATGTTCTTTTATATATTTTATATATTATATACTTTTATGTATTATATATTTTATATATGTATTTATACAGCGCCCCTTCCAAGCGTTTTTCTGATTGAAATGTCTGACTTTTGGACGCGTAGTGCAGGAGGTGCGACTAGGTGTGGCGCATACCGAGGCGTATTTAATTGGAAGAATAAAGACGGTTGGGGAACGCTTGACACATGCGAAACCGGTTCAGGAGCAAAACTGGATGATTTTGCCAGCCAGGCCATGAACGTTTGAGCTCATGTTATTTACACCACAGAGATAATTATTCTGGAGTAGGGGGCTCGGAAATCCGCGAGCTCCTTTCTGCAGATAAGGTGCAACCATGCTTACCCGCGTACAGTGGACAGCACCTGCACTGATAACGCGAACATTCTGGCAGAGATATGCCTCGTCGCGAGGAGAATTGGGGAAAAAGAGCGACGCTCGACCAAAGATTCGTTAGAGAACCGAAGTTTCGATGCCGATCCCAGACATTCTGGTTTCACTAGCTTGGAGCCAAAGCCGAACGTTGGCTTCGACCGGTTCTCATGACGTCGCAGTTGCAGTGCAGCAAGGGCTGAGCAGGAAAAGGAAGGAGACGGTCCTTTCTCCCCTTGATGCGGGCTGTTGCACTGGCATACATAGTTGTCCGCGAGTGTAGCGTGAAATCGCAGGTGATTGGCAAGTGCCTCAGGGAAAGGAGGTTAATCGCTACGTCATGACTATCAGTCTACGCCATTAGCCCTGTTTACATGAGCCCGATAGCGTCGGGTCGATTCAGGGGTCGGGTTGAGCATAATCACTCTAAATCAACCACTGCGTGCTTACATGAACTCGATTTTAGCGATTCGAGACTGGTTCAGCTGTAGCGACACCAAGCGTCGAGCAAGCAGTAGCAGCCTCCAAGATTGAGGCACGCCATCGCTGTACTGGAGGTGCGACGGCGCACGTGGAAAGCAAGTTCGCATTTATCCCCTTCCCTCTCAATAACCCTATACTTTTCGACCCAACAGCGTTTACAGGCCCATTGGTTCAGGGTCGAGTTGAGTCACCTACACCTTGCGGCGGAATCCGCCCTTTTCATTTTCCTGTGCTGCCACCTCGCGTACAACGCTGGAAGCTCACTGGAAGGGTACTGTGCGCCCGACCCGGCCGGACTGAGTGCGGCTGCGGAGCACGTTTTGTTGGAATCTGTCAATGATGGCGTGTCCTGGGCAGCACCTGGTGCCTGGAGGATTTCTAGGATTGACTGATGGCTGGGTGCGAAGTCCGAGGCAGGCTGCTGTGCCCACCGAAGAGCAAATTCTTCAGTATATCCGATCATCCGGCATGCAATGCGATCGCCAGCTGAGCAAGGGCCGCCGCTTCAGAGATGAAGGCTACATTCGGAACATAATGGTCAATGAAATATCCCCGAGCAGTGCGGTTGGCGTTTTCCGCTGTATATGCCTGCCATCCATGAAAGGTTGATACTACATCGTGCACGCCGTAGCACAGAAGACAACCGGGGACAACAGTTTTCACAAGAAATCGTTGTGCTCAAGCGCTGCCGAATAGCTACACGAGCTATAAAAGCACAAGCGTACTCGCAACATGGCAGCTCTGCTAGCATTTCACTTTGTTTTCCCACAGCACACCGCTGCATTGGTTAAACAAGCAAGCGCGTCCATGAAGACGAGCGCGAGAGGCGCACATTGAGCCATTCCGGCGATACCACGCAGAGCTCTTCATCATGGTTATGATGCGAACACACGCATAACGCACCTTCTTCTTCTGCCTCGTAATACATGTCACATAGCCACACTGTGGGTATTGGCCAAGGTGTAGTGGCATAAAGAAGGAAATTTCCGTAGGAGATTACAACAAAATTTTATCCCCATGCGTGAATGCTCTCGTAGCTTCTTTTTCGTTGTCCGCTCCATCGCGCGTTGAAAGCGGCTCACAGTACTTGCCCGTTTGGCCTTCTTGTTTGAGAAAGCAGAAAGCGTTGGAACGAAGTCTGGGTGCCGCGGAGAAATTCGAGGCCTTCCTTCCCATGAACAAAACACTTCGTGATAGACTGCCCACGCATTTAACCACAGTACCTCGTCCGTACGTGTCACAAAGAGATTCTCGCACAGTCTTGACGTGCTTGGCGGTGCCCAAGGGCGGCCACGATCGTCGAGCCGGCGAACAGCTTTTATCCACGCTTCGCGTCGAAGGCGGTCCCGGGAAGCGTTCGGAAAGCGAAAAAATCCGAGTTTGCTTCCCGTTGCATATTGGGCATTGCAGCCGTATGCAGCACATATCGTAGGCATCGCCAAATGCGTCGCGCTGAACGCCCGACGGCTGCAGCGACGCACCCCGCGTAGGAAGCCGGTATGTTTACACTTCCCCGGCCGGTCTCGAGTGGAGCGCGCGACACTTCCAATATGTTTCGCGACATCGCCGCCAGGGGATGGGCGCATGCGCAGTCGCGTCGTGAAAAAAAGGCGGATTGACTGGACCCGACCCGTCGACTCCCGGCTCGGCGTGCGTACCAGTACCGGTTTTCAAACAGCCACGCGTGTGGGTTCATGCAAGCGCCGGCCGCTATTGGCTCGAGGTCCTCCTATGAGGAATATTTGCAGCGTCATTCTTTACTTGTATCGACACCTGGGTCACTGCACCCTTGCGCTGGGCGAGGAACAATGCTGTTCTCCCACACTGTCCTCAATAGGGAGCCCCCATCCTGAGTTTTGGCACTAACAATACCTGGGGGGGAGGGGAAACGGGGGGGGAGAAACGGGAGGGGGGGGGGGCACTATTGGGCGCGGCCTTGCATTCCACTTTCTTTCCGCACCAAGAGCTCGAGCAAAAAACAAACACAGAAATCCCTTCCGAATACAGCCTAAGCAAGGAAAAAGGAAAGAGCTCAGGTCCGTCCAAGTTCTCAGTAAAAACCTGCACGCACGAACACACACAACCAAGATGCTCGTGGTAGATTGCAGTAGCAACAAAATATTCTGACACCAGATGGAGCCACATCGCTCTAGTTATATTTGGCGCGAATTTCAAACACCTGCAGAAAATACATACACCAATTTCAGAGCTTATAAAACGCAAATACTACGCTCGATACAAATGAAAATTGCGGCTTGACAATCAGGAAAGAAAACGGGAGGAAATGTTGTGGACTAAATTCTGATATATGGCTTAGTTTTTTCACGAGTGGACATGAAAGACCGGTATATATAAAAGTGCAATTTTTCTGGATATTTACCTCTGATTTGTAAAAAAATGAAACGCAAAAAATAAGATCTGTCTGCAAAATTTCCTCCATTCATTAAAAAAGAATACGCTGCCACAGACCTCATAAAAATCGGACCATTTTTAGACACGCTACAGCTTCTGAAAGTTGATATGTATTTCCTATGGACACTGACAGTGGTGAACCCGAATTCAGCGAAAAGCAGGGACGCTTGCTAAGCGTCTTAGTCTCGTCCATGGCAGCTCCGCTACACACTCACGACAGCCGTTCTATATATACCCACACGACCACGTGGCTATGACGTGGTATCACATGGTCTTAGAAAGAGAGAAATTGAAATTGCTTTTTGTGGAAAGGAAATGGCGCAATATCTGTCTCATATATTGGCGGGCACCTGAACCGCGCCGTAAGGAAAAAGATAAAGGATGGAGTGAAAGAAGAAAGGAAGAAAGAGGTGCCGTAGTAGGTGCTTAGAGATCCTTAACGTGCACTGACATCGCACAGCACACGGGCGCCTTAGCGTTTCATGCTAGATTTTACAAAATCTGAAAAGTTTCGGATCTCCATACACTGCTTTCAGATGCCCTGATATTGCACCTGTGTAAAAACATATGATACCAGGCGCCTCATTCAAAGTAGAAATTGAAGGTTTAAGAATTCTCCTGATGAGTACGAAAGTGCGAAAGTTGGCTTGAAACTAAAAATTAAGACACCATAAGTCATAGTAACTGATCCCATTACTCTATGACATAGGGTGGAAAACCTGGAAGCGGCGTCAGAGTTCCATTTGTCACACTAAATATGACTGCAGATGACTTCCTGCTTAGGATAAAATCTATGACAAACCGCCACAGTATACTGAGCTTGAGAAGTAGTAATTTACCAACAAAGCCCGTAGAGCTGGCAAAGCTGTGGTCTACGCAGCAGTAATGCCGAACTGACAGTTGGACCATAAGCAACGCTCAAAAACAAAACAAAACAAACTTGGAGGACACCACATTACCATTGGTCGTGACAATGCGATAGCATGATAACCTCGCTGTAAGTGTGTCAACTGCCCTCAAGTAGCGCATTCCTCTCGCATTAGTTTGAATACCACTGTGGCCGTCCTCTGGGTTCTTCCCTCCGGGCTCGCCCTCCTCTCTCCTTCAAGTGGAGAAGGGATTTCCTAATCTTCCCTTTGTTACCTGCCAACCGTGGCAAGTGGGAGATCGCAGTTTGCTCTTCCGTGTATCAACCTTGGCAGGTGGCAGGGTTCTTCCCGTGACAACCATCTTTCAGTCTCTATACCACCCCTCCCCTAGAAACAAGCCACTCTTTTTTCTCTTTCTTTTTTTAATCCGTTTTAACCGGTTCGAATCGAAACGGATCGTTGCTCCGGAGCTGAATCCACACCTGAACTAGAAAGGCACAAACGCGAACCGAATGCGAGAAACGTGCCGGTTCGACACCCTGGCTAAAACCCATTCACTCGCGCAGATGCACAGCAAGAGCCTTCTCTCAAAATGGCCGCGAGCGCTACGCTGTAAGCCGCCAGCTTGGCTGCTGGCGGCTACGAGCTCGCCAAATTCATTCTACGCCTTCTTTAGAGCACACCGCGACACGTGCACGTTATGTACTCGTGTCAATCACTTCCTCCCTGTGTTCATTTTTCAACGCACTCTGGCAAGCACGCGCGAGCAGGTCGACATCGCCTCACCTGGTTGCGCCCGGTGCCGTCGTTTTTACGGCCGGCGACTACAAGCTCGCCAAGCGCATGTTTAGCCGCTTATAGCGAATGCCAGGCACAACGAAGCTGTGCAGTGTTCTCTCGTAATCTGATTTTTTTTTTTCGACGTGAGCAACGTAAGCGACAATGAGCGCGTCGCTGCAGGTGTTCAACATGAACTGGTGGGCGAGTTGGTCAGACATAGTTCTTGTAAACCAGCGCAACGGCTCGAAGCCAAACAGAAAGGGACAAACACAGCGCTGAACTAACAACAGAATAGATTTATTCAGGGCACCATGCAGTGGTTAAATACACGAGAATAACGGAAAAACAGAGAAAAAGAGGACAAAATATGAAAAATGAAAAAATATCGTTTCACAGCCTATCATTGTGATTGTGTGAAAGCTTTGCCGAAGCACCTAATCTATGACATTAGGTATCCGCGTTCTTTTTCTGAGATAGCAACAGCACCCCTTCTGCATAAGCACCCCTTCTGTTGCTATCTCGGAAAAAGAACACGGATACCTAATGTCATAGATTACGTGCTTCGGCAAAGCTTTCGCACAATCACAATGATAGGCTGTGAAACAATATTTTTTCCTATTTTGTCTTGTTTTTCTCTTTTTAACGTTATTCTGTGATACCAGCGTGTATTTAACCACTGCATGGTGCCCTGAATAAATCTATTCTGTTGTTAGTTCAGCGCTGTGTTTGTCCCTTTCTGTTTGGCTTCGAGCCGCTGCGCTGGTTTACAAGAACTACGCTGCAGGTGTTGACACGAAGTGTTGTAAGCTAAATTATAAGTGGCGGCCTACGGACACTTTAAGCACGATGACAACCCCTCGCTGTGCATTCTGCGTTTTGAGCGCTATTTCGGTTAGAAGTTGGCAGCAACTTTAGCATAGGAAAAACTCGTTGCGATGACTAAATTTCGACCAAAAGTTGTTCGGGCGAGCTTGATTTTACAACCTCAACAGGCGATAGTGTAGACAAGGACTTTACAGTTAAGTTGGCGTTACAGATCTTAGTTAAGCGCTCTGTGGGCCCAGGGCTTCCGTCCATTCATCAGTTTAATACTGAAGTTAATGGTGCTGAAATATTTTGCGTAGCCAGCATCGACCTCAACCATGGGTATCCAATCAGGTGCTTCGAATTTGATTGCAAGCTCTTCTGAACTCAGGTCGTGTCCTCATTTTAAAATAGAAGCAACTTAATCCGTCAACTGAGGTTTCGCTTTTCCAGCCTTGATTCTATAGTTATGACATATATTCCATAATTTGTCTAATTCGCCTCGCATAACACCGAGTGTTTCGTTAATGAAGGGCACATGCAGCAATATGTCTACTTCAGCTTTAACGACGCAGTGTGTGTGTGTGTGTGTGTGTGTGTGTGTGTGTGTGTGTGTGTGTGTGTGTGTGTGTGTGTGTGTGTGTGTGTGTGTGTGTGTGTGTGTGCGTGCGTGTGCGTGTGCGTGTGCGTGTGCGTGTGCGTGTGCGTGTGTGTGTGTGTGTGTGTGTGTGTGTGTGTGTGTGTGTGTGTGTGTGTGTGTGTGTGTGTGTGTGTGTGTGTGTGTGTGTGTGTGTGTGTGTGTGTGTGCGCGTGCGCGAGTACGTATGTGTCTGTAGGGGGGTGGGGGAGGAGGTCTTCTACGTTTTTTTTTTATTGTTGGCCATATTCTTTTATCACAGCACAAAAGCCTATTTTCGTTTTCACTGCATTTAAAGGGCTCTTATCTGCTTCTTTGTTTAGGGTTCAACGAAGAAAGTTGTTGCAAAACACTTAATATTTCGATACATGTCATGAAGGGTGCATTTCTCTGGTCAAGGTAGCTTGCTCGATTAGTTCGACAGCTTGCTCGTCAAGATGCAATAGAGAAGCTTGCCCAAGCCATCAAAAGCCGCGATAACTGCCAGACAAGCGGTATTTCTCCTACAAACAAACTTGATTATTTTCAAGCTCAACTTTTCATGATTTGGAAAAAAAAAGCTTTGTCCATTCATGACGAATCCCCGATAATAGCCAACAAATCTTCAAAATTTGTGCTGTCTGTGGTCTATAGATTACTTTGCCCTCATCTCTGTCCATGGTTCTATTCATTACATTCTTCCACTCGACACATAAAATGACTGCTGCAAGGAAAGCTGAATTTTACATGCGAGAGTTTTTTCATGCTTCCAAATTCATGGCACACAAATAACCTTCTTTTAGCCGGTTTTTCTACTGCCAAGGCTCATGCATTGCTTCGTTGTACCTATGTAATGCCCCTAGTGGGCCTTCGAGGTACTAATAAATAAATAAGCATTTCCTCCACACAGCGCAAAAAAGAGGATACACATATTTAATTTCGATACGCAATGTTGATTACATTTCAAAAACCTCTTGGCTGTTGCTGATAGCAATTGAAGCCCAGGGAACGTTTGAAACTCCTCCACGTTTTGTGTATAAGTTGCCATTGTGCTGCGAACCTGTGGATTAATAAAAAGGAAATCGCTACATAAACCTTGGTGCTTCAGAAAGATGCAACTAATTCACGCGGCAAAAATGCTCTGGCTTTACGCTGCCTTTTGCGGATGAACTCACGGACAACTCCAAACCATTTCTTCCAGCTTTTTTTTCCTTCTACTCGCGTTTGCGATATAACTCAGGAAAAGCTACTAAAATTTATTTGCCTTTGGTGTAGCCCAATATTGTGTCAGCGAAAGCGTGTAACGCTAATGAGGCAAAAAACGGCGAACAAGAAAGCACCTCGAAGCATTGTTCCACGCTAACTCCTTCAAGCAATGAATAAAAGCTCTACACACGGGGTATGCAATAGAAAGCGGCGCTCTTTATTGGTTTGCCCCAAGGGCATCACAGTGTGCCTTCTTGCGGTCACAAATGGGCCGGCAGTCCTATAAACAACCAACTGGCAAAAATAAAGAAGACAGAAAAAAGAAAATGCACAAAAATGCCTCGATGTCAAAGCGCTTGCTCCACAAAGCTCTCACCGTCCAGCCTTTTCACCAGACTGGAGGCGAAGAAAGCTAGAGACTCCGAAATTAAGCCGCAAAGAAAAGAGCCGAGAGGGCGAGGTCTTCTTGTCCCCGTGGCTCAGTGGCACAGCGACAACGCGACGGTGCGGGCACTAAGCATGTGCACGTGGGCTGCTCGCACCCGCTCACAGAGCCATGGTGATCTGCGTGACTATGGGCTTGAGTGCCCGCTGGAGGACGAAGCCAGCGCCGTCCATTGCCACCTGCTCTCGCTACCCGACTCAACTGGACAGCCGCACCAACCCTGTGAGTTGTCCGGCTAGCTGCGCTTAAAGCCGTACTCGCGTCCAGCGGCACAATTCTCAGTCACGATTACCTGTCGTAACTGAAGAAGGGGGATATATTATGCGTGTGCTTATGTTGTAGGTATATGCAGCGGTAGTTTAAAGGAAACAGTTGTGGCTGAATACGATGCACTAAAAAAATATCAACATGAAATGATTGGTTCCCAAACGGTATGCTCCGCAGTTCGTAGGTGCTTTTGCTAGTGAAATGCACTATTTAAGCCTGGTTTTACTTTATTTTCGGTAAGCAGATGCCTTTTTTGCCCCATTGTCAAAGATATATACTGTTTAGAGCGAGGCCGAATGCCTTAGTCTTTTGGCTCAGAACACAAGCATATCAGCCGATGACTCTCATTCGACACCCTGTTTTTAGGTATCGCTGGCAGCACTTCCAAAAATAGGGCGGAATTATTCGCATCCCAAGTTAAGAAAAAACACACTGGGGTTGATATTCGCTGCTGCAGTTTTGTGGACGCCATTAAAAGTATTTCCTTGCGAAAGAGCACAGAGTCTGACGGCTGTTCTGTGAGAAAGGCACATTAATAAATTGGGCTGTCAATTGTATAGTCGGTAGTTAACCCACTGCGATAAGAGTATGTGAAAACCCCTGCTCATTCAACGCGTTCTAACGCAGCTTACTCCCTTTCCCTCCTTACCACGGTTCCAACTCGTTAGCCTACGCAGTGCCGAATAAAAGAACATTTTCAGTAACTCAGTTCGCAGCCCAGATCCAAAACTAAAGTTCTTCACGTATGTCGCTGTGGCTTGACATCCAGGCAGTGAAGGGTCGTTGACATCAGGTGTGTTAGAGCAGCAATAGCTGCGAAACGGTGAAGCAGAGTTCGTTCACATGGCTGGCGCTGCTGGTTACGAGCCTATCAAGGAAAAAAAAATGACCGCTGGTTAGAGCATGGCCGACGGTTTCTCCCCCTAAGACCTCCAGTCGTAAAGCGCAGCCTTGTGGGGAAATCCAACAGCAGCAGCTGCTGTACGCAACGAGGCGGGGGATGTACGGGATCGCACCGAGAAAAGCCACGGCGGAAAGTGGCCGCACCTCCTCGCTTTACGGCCCGCCACAGTGGTGCAAGCACTACGGGTGTTCGGAGATCGTTCGCCCATATATGCCGGGCTTTCCTCGTATCTGCCTGAGCGCGTTGGTGCTCCTGCATAAATCAAGCTGTTCTCGCCTAAGAGCCCGTGCTGCGGCCATGTCAACTGGCTGCGCAACCGATCGCTTTCGGCTTCACCCCGATGCTTCTGCTGATGCAACGAGCGCAAAATCTGAGCGGGAATGGAGAAAGAAAAGGGAGCGACAGACAAGTAAGCAAGCCGCTCTACAGCGCTCTTGTCTGCCGCTTCTTTTTCTTGTTCAAAGTTCCTGCGTTGCTCTTGCATTTAGGTTCGTATATCTGCCGGATCACCAGCTTTACAGCAACGCCCTGTGCAAACCGAACGGACTCACACGTTACAAAATTTCCTTTTATTCCCTTGAAAGAGTTTGGTTCATTTTGTGTTCATTGCTCTCTCTCGCTGAGTTCATGCTCTGAACGGTCGCGGATTGTGCTGAAGCCACCAGTTCCGAGCGAGGGAAACATAACGGATGATTTGAACTTCGGTGGTATCGTGGCTTGAAGCATGGGCAAAAGTTACGAATACCACAGTGACCCGGAAATAAATGATCAAAGAAAAACGGCCACTTTCACCACTTCCAAAACCTAGCAAGAGCCGATACCCTTATTTCATTTGTCTCTTCCAGAAGATCAGTGCTTAAGCTGGATAACCAGTATTGGTTAGTGGGCGAAAGCGAATGTTTTTGCTTGCAAGATGCTCTAAACACGAACAGTAAAAAGAGGGTGAAACTCGCCTTGAGCAACTTCCTGTTATGAAAGAGAGTGCGCTAGAAGACAGGTTACTCCCTTTTTGCTTCCTCATAGGCGAATTCGTGTTTAGAGTGTACGATAGCAGGATTGGCACGACGCTGACGCGACAAGACGCTGTCCACCTGAATTTGGCGAAAATGGGAGTTTAAATCTTTGCATGCTTGACAAAAGAAATCGAACAGGGTCACCAAACTCCGCGGTCATGGTCGTGTTCGAGGCTCAGGAGCTACCTACGTCTACACTACTGCGATGGTTTCCTCTATGGTTCACCCATACAAGACTCGGATACTTTAGAATAAGCGCCGCACTGATGTGCTGACGACAAGCTTTGGCGCCGCGAAATACCTGCCACATAACGGCGTGTTAACCCAAACATTATATTTGAGTTTTATTCGCAAACCGTCATCGTCTCGTGGAGCGCTCCAAGAAGTCTGATGTGCGAGAGTAAGTTTCGCCGTTCTATTGGTACTTGGAGAACGGGGGTGCCTCTCCAAGTAGGCTCTCCCGCGACCGGCCACTC
Organism: Amblyomma americanum; assembly: GCA_030143305.2. Classification (NCBI taxonomy): domain Eukaryota; kingdom Metazoa; phylum Arthropoda; class Arachnida; order Ixodida; family Ixodidae; genus Amblyomma; species Amblyomma americanum. The sequence continues at coordinate 20,501 of JARKHS020033131.1, read as the reverse complement.
GACGTTCTGGATCCTTTCGACGTGCGCCGTGACTGGTGCTTCTCGGCCGAGGAACTGGACTCCGGTTGCACAGGTGCCGCGGAGGCCGTTGTGGCGCCCTTGTCTCTCATTTCAGCGCCATATGGGACGACCCAGTTGGTTGGGGCGGCGGCAGGTGGACCGCTCTTGGCAGGCTGAGAGAGACCCTGAGACGAAACCGGGACGATGGTCGTGATGATAAACTTTACATGGGCCCGGATTCAGATACCATGATTGCCACATGTACATCCTTTGCCAAATAGGTACAGTCCAGCGGGTTTTCCATCTAGCTTGCATGTGTGGGTGCACTCGAGTCGTCAGCGCTCCAAATCTAGCGACTGTGATGGAAGTGCTCTTCCTAACTACTCCGAAGTTTCGGATTTCCAAGAGTGCTACAGAGCAGCCTCTGCATGGCTTAGATGCTAACCGCTGGGTTCTACAGTTTTGGCATGGGCTGTACATTCTAGAGATGATCGTATGTGCGGAACACTTGTGACCTCCGCTTCGCTTACCAGAGTTCTCGCCGCTTTATTCGCGTCCATCGCAACTTTGAACACAAGAGCGAGATGACAGGATACCCACATAAAAAAATATCTGCAGCTGTGTCCTGGTAGCCTGGTGAAATAGATCAAAATGAAATTTGTTTTACGAAAATCATGTGTGGTCTTTATGGTTTATTCTATTTTAATATCTCAAAACTACTCATCCTATGGGGAATGCCGTAGTGGAGGGCTCTATATAATTTCGACCAAGCGGGGTTCTTCTGCGTACACTGACATCGCACAGCACACGGGTCTCTAGCATTTCGCTTCCATTGAAATGGAATGCCGCACCCGGAATCGTGCCCGCGTCTTTCGGATCAGCAGCCGAGCACCATAAACACTGAGCCACTGCAGCGGCGGTCCAAAAGTAGGCAAAGCATGGTTAACAAGTGAACATATTTGAAAGGAAATACTCTGCTTCAAATTCGTGAATGAAAGTAATGCAATGAGTGTCAGACGGGTCGTCGAATTCCAAGTCAATGAAGCACACTCCAGTTTCCGCTTGCTTGATAAGCAAACTTCGCATGAGGACATTATGGCACTTGTTGCCATAATTGCCACTTCACCGTTACGAAAAGCTTGACAATGCGCGGAGTTCTTTTAACATGTTACTGTTTTGCCGTAGTCGCACAAACGCACGCGCAAAAATATGTATCTGCATGTGTCAAAAAAAACGTCTGTTCCTATAAATAATTCACTCTTTCGTATTTTTAGCTCTGTTTTCGTCTCCTTTTTGTAAGATCTTCCAAAGGCCGATCTTGTTCACTGACGTTCTGGGCTTTTCATACATAAAATCTGCACTGCAGACATCTGAATTAAAACGAAAGCCAAGCCTTTCAGCGAGATTAAGCGGTCATCGCTCTATAACTAACCGCAGATCGGTGCTTAAAAACTCGGGTATAATAGATTGCCGATTGTTGAGTATTCGAACCCTACAAACACATCTCAGATAAGGCGTTTCAATGGGTTCAGTGTCCAGCTGTTTCTATGAGAAGCGAAACTGTTACCTATATTCCTGTATGGGTTCAGCTTCAATGCGGTCGACTGAACCGACGTTGAGGACAATTCGTGAAAGGAACCAGCAGAAATGGCACGTTACTGAGATACGCACTCTGCTAGCACATATTTCGCCTTATTGGAGAGGGTGCAGGCAGTATTATTGAAACGTGTAGTAAGGCCATCTACACGGTATTGTGACACCGTCATTAACAAAGACCTACTGATTGAATGCGGCAAAGATTGCCGCAACTAGGGAAGGCAAAGCCCAGGAAATCAGTGTTTTCTGAATAAAAAGTTAATAGTTTTGATTTACCTTGCAATGACTAAGCCAAAACATGCCTTCGACGGGTCGACACAGTAAAGCAGCGATGTGCTAGAATTACGAACGTGTCTCTAAGAGTGTACACAATGCCAGAAAGTACAAGTCGGTTCAATACTTCTAGACCTCTCGATGTAAAAGATACTAGCTGACCCCGATTCTGAAGAAAAGTGTTTGAATATGCGTGTTATTAGCTCGGCTTAGCTTGGACATGCGCTGTTGTAGTTCGATACCAGAGAACATCGACTGTGCGCGACCAGATTCCTGGACGAGTACATGTGGGCGTTCGCCTTTTGTCACGTGTCGTTAGTCACTGCTTCTAGTGCAGTAAAACACGTTAGGCACAATGACGCAGCAGGTCAACGTAGCTGGCAGTCAAATGTGAACATAGAATTCCATCGAAACCAGCTCAGATAAAATCACAAAGGCTGCAACGGTTTACACTGTAGGGTGGAAGAAGGCAGACATGTAGAATATACAGCAAATCAACAAATCTCAAGAAATTTGTTAAGAGTGGCGCGAAAAGGTGTGCGGCAATACCAATAATCTTCATGCATCGCAACTACGTTACCACTCGTTTTCAAACAAATGTCGTGACACAGCAGTTACATTTCGCTAACAGTGGGTTCACGCATGTTTTTATTCAAGACAAGTATTTCTTACAGCTGCTCTGATCCCACAAAGCAATCAGAACGCGGAACAGATGCCTCAGTCCGCTAGAAAACGTTTCGGCAATAAGACTTGTCTTCGTCTGGGTGCAGACTAAGAAAAGTCGTTTTGCCGAAAAGTAGGATAGCGGAATCAATCTCCCCCGCCACTAGTGCATTCATTTTTTGTTGTCAAGAGTCCCATATTCCCGTTCCCTTTCTCTATCGTCACTGTTGTCCTGCAAGCTCAACCCAAGTAGCATGCCACTTTTTTCTTTTTTTGAAAAATGAAAAAGGTTTGGTGCATTCTCGACACGGTGTAGTTGCTAGAAAACCACGACCATTTTTAGAAAAGCTACATTCTCACCTTACAGGACACGTCTGCTGACGTAGCGGGGAGATTGTCCTCTCCTGCCGCCGCAGCACTGTCTTTCGAGGCTCTCTTCCTTGGCGGCCCAAGAAATGAAGGCAGCTCCACCGCCGACTGTAGCAGCATCGCTTCCAGGTCCTCCATTGTCTCCGAAGCTTTTGCTTTATCGTCGTCGCATGGAGCACCCCAGAAGTCCTCCTTTGTGGCCCCAGTGCTGTCTGGCAATCGATCGCTTGCTGACATTAAGGGAGTCATCGGCCACTCGAGAGTCGTCTCGTACTGCGACCCCTTGCGCGAAGGTTTTTTCGAGCTAATCTTATGCATCGGTAGGAACCTGCAGAGTGACGTCAACGTCGGATCATTATTGATGACAACGCACCACGCATGGCATGCCAAGAACAAAATGCGACACTATAAGCATTACACTCGCGTCAGACAGCAGTATTCGCCACCTTTATACGGCACAGTCGCTCCTTGAAGACCCACCTAAAATTTATCACTACTTCGTTTACCTTTTTTCACTAACATTACCGTTCGAGCCATGTGGTACACAAGGGAAAAATACACTGCGTCAACAGAAGAAAGCGCACCCCTGGGCTTATGACACCCGCAGTCCCACAAGGTTCCACATGCGCCACCTCCAAACAGAATGGCGTCAGCGTCAAAGCCATCTTTATTTAAATACTCTTTCCGGACAGCCTTATCAGTGATATTTGGTTGGTATGTGTGTTAGATTGCTTGCAGGCCGCTTGTGAGATTCAGGTTCGAAACACTACGAGCACGTATAAGCGCACAACAAAGTAAGAATGCGAGCGCTGAAGTGAATGTTTCATGAACGAAAGGATGCCATGAAGGAGTTTTTAGCTCGTATATTGCACGTAGGATGAGTACGATGGCATTTTGGGCTAGCTGATATGACGGCGAAGAAGATACAGCGACGAAGAGACCGGGCAGTGCTCACCCGTGTCTCTCCTGCGCTGTTTGTGACCGCATGATAACAAACTTTTGATCATACTTTCAAAACTTGTTTGTTGTTAACGTTCTTTATTATCCTTCGCACGCGGCTTTTATGATTTAGTTTGCCATGCCGCCAGCGTCCTGGTAACTGTGGAATTATAATTACGGAGGCATCAGCGTCTGAAATGCTTGAAATTGCTGTCGATCTTCTGGGTACTTTATAACGACAGTTCGGTTTCATCTTTAAACTGATTTCGGATGAAAGCACCGGTGATAGTGATATGCGACGACCGCCGGCCACGCATGATGCTATCGCCACCGCCGAGTATTTTTTTCTCTCGTTGTGGGCGCTAGTTCGGCATGTAAGTTGTAGTGACCGCCAATCGTCACCACAACGAACCAATACAAAGTGGCTCTCTCAAGAACACGCTTGACGTGATGTCCAACCGCCTGGTAACCTTCTGGTAGCGTTGCCGCACTTCAAATTATCCTAAAAGCCCTCGCGTGGAGACCTAACCTGCCCTAAATTGACCAAAATGCCTGCTGGAACACTAACGGGTAAGTGTTACTATTAATACGTGAACGAAGATGCACTTTCCATGTGACCCCTCTGTAAAGTAAAACCAACGGATATGCCATTGAAGAATATTTATGCTTACTAGAGGCTGAAATATCTAGTCTACTGATTGTATGAAGCTAAAAGCGAGAACCCCGGTGTAACCATCAATTCCAGGAACTGATTTTGCAACATGAAAGCGCCGTGAAAGCGTTAGTCAGTCACCAGTCACCCACCATTGCACCCAGCCTACCGAACAACCATGCCACGATTCCGAGCAGATAGTTGAATCTTTAACTCACTCAAAAAGGTTCTCCTTGTTCTTCACTGTCTCGGGCAGATGCTTGGCCAGAGTCTCAGGCATGTGAAGGGTCAAAATTCCGCTCGCCACGGATGCGAACGCCATCACCATGTAGGGCACGTCGCTTCCGTACTCCTTGACCTGCCGTTCGATAAAAAGGGTTGTTCCTTAGTCGGTGGTGACGCAGGCGTTCATTCATATCAGCGTTTTTCTCGGCTTTCTAACATGAAGAGGCTGTCGTCACGCAGTAACAGTATCAGCAGCGTTTGGGCTAGTCGGTTAACCACGTTTAACCAGGAACAGAGTTTTAATGACGGAAACGATGGAGAGGTCGGCCAGAGGAAACGGCACCAAGCCTTCTACTCCTACGGGGAAGGAGAAGGAAGGAAGAGAGAGGTAGAGTGCAAATGGGGGGCAATGAAGCCACTCTACCAGTTGCATGCAGTGTCTTAAACGATGCATGCGCATGTCAATGCACAAACAGGAATGCACAGGCCTCTGGAGCGGAATCACCAACGTAGTACATTTGATCTCCCGTTCATCCTGTACATCGAATAAGACAAGTTGTCGGGCTAGTTGGTGGGGATTCATTCTTTTGTTGACAGCGCTTAAAAAACACAGCCAGAAGACATAGAAGACGACGTCACAGGCGCTGTGACAACGTCACTCAGCGCCTGTGACGTCGTCTTCTACGTCTTCTGTCCGTGTTTTTTTAGGCTCTGTCAAGAAAAGAATGGATCCTGTACATCCTAGGCAATACACATGTCCGAGCAAAGAGTCATAAGTACGTGTCTCTTCTGCGGCGTTAACAGTGAACATATCTGCAGACCGGAATGGGTCTTCCCGCCATGCTGAGAACGTGCTGCATACAACCAGTTCTGAGCTCGGGCTTGAATGCCCAACCCGGCAATCCCTCACCAAGGTCATGATGATCGGTGCCGCGACGTTCCCCAGGCGGCCTATGGCGGCGCTCATGCAGTACCCGAGACAGCGCACCGTGGTCGGGTAGGCCTCCACGCCGTAGAGAAACATGATGTCCAGCGTGATGTTCACCCAGAACCAGGCCATCATCTCCACGAACAGCGCCTCCATCACGTAGTCTGCGAGTACAAACGAATAGTTCGCAGGCTACGGACCCTTGTGGCCCTCACCGATGATGGCTCCTGCAGTCAGCAGACGACGTTAGTGCTATCAGTGTGCATTGAAACGCGAACAAATCAATCGAGGAACGAGATTTTAGTTGATGGTTTGTGGGGGTTTACCGTCCCGAAGCGACTGAGGCTACGAGGGGTGCGGTAGTGGAGGTCTCCGGATAATTTCGAGCACCTGAGGTTCTTTAACGTGCACTGACATCGCACAGTGCACGGGCTTCTAACTTTAGACCATAGTTGAGATAGGCCGAATACTATTGCCGATTGTCACGAAATCGACACCACGCTTTGGTAGCAATGCTACCCAGTCCAGAAGGATCGGCCCACACGAATCCACGTCATTTGCTCCATTTCGCAAGCAGTTCGACTGCACATTCAGACACTGTCGCCAGAGTTTCTCTATAAAAAAATATTTTCCGGAGTGCTTCATGAATTTTTGCGCGTTAACGAGATAGGAAAGCCGCTGAGAGACCTTCGCGAACAGGAAGTTTCCACACTTGCAGGAATTTTATTGAGACGCGATGGTGCGCTACAGATTACATCAACAGACGGCGTTGCCCGAAGGCTAATTACCCTCCAATAATCAGCTTCATTAAGTGTCATACTGAAAGGCCTCTTCGCACTTTGCAACGCCATCGCAGTTGACAGGAAAGCCTAGACAAGGAATAAGTCCAAGCAGATACAGTACGAAGGCGTTAAAGAAAGATTAAACACGATAATTGAGGTCACTACTTCGTGAAAACATTTTCTGAAATAGAGCAGAAGCTACCGAGCCGAAACACGCACTCTCTTCCTACGCAGCCGAGTATAGGCCCTGCTTGCGGTTAATAATATTCTCTTAAAGCATGCGGTATAGTCAGTATTCTTTAGCCCATATTTTGAACACAACCGCCAAGCTTCGTAGTTGAAATTCGAAGAAAGATATTTTGATTTTGTTTTCTCTTTTATTACAGCAGACCTGCTAGTCATGTTTAGCTATAAGTAGCTTGCCAAAGCGCGAAATGGAGAGCACGACCACAAGGACCGGACACACGCCACGCTAAGTATCAAATAAAAAGCTTATTCAAAAGGCTGTCAATCTATACAACAATCACTGCATAGCAAAACCAAACAATGGTGGGAAGAACATACAAGAATGCCGCCAACTGACATGAAATCAAGAGATTTGCTATCAATTTGAAAATAAATCCACTTCATTTTTTGTCGTAGAGACTGACGGGTCATTAAAGCATGGATAATGGCGCTTTTTTTTTCATAAACTCATGGGTCGTTGACGCATGGATCATGTCGCGCGCTATTGGTCCCTTCGCCGCATGACGTACGACCGACCTGTCGTCAGGTAGCGAAGCGACCAATAGCGCCGACCAACTCACCCGAATTTCTCCCTTTCTAAGCTTTCACAGATGGCGCCAGCAGCATCAGAGAAATGTCGCAGAAGAACACAAACATTAATGCAGAACCAGCGCCTGGTCCTGTCGCTTGTGTTCTATACTTTTGTCCTCGTTCGTCGCGCCATTTTCATTACATCTTCAAGCATGAACAAACTAGTCCAAGCAAGAGTTTTACTTGAGCTACCACGGAGACACGAGCGCGCCAGGCGGCCAGGCGCACCATCTTACGGCCGAAATATTTGGCAGAATTCCACGGTTACGGACGCTCTGTCCCTGCATCCTTCCCCTCAGCTGTCGCCTAGTATAGTACCGCAACTCATGACCTGCGCCACAAATATAATGGCCTTGCCTGCTCACATCTTCAGGTGATTTGCGCTGCCGGCAAGTGAGTGACGCCAGCACATTGTTCGTCTGCTGTTATGCTGGGGCACAGTTGAAGCAGATTCTACGTGAAACGTCTCTTCTTTCGTCCAGACACAACTGCAACTGCTTAGTACCTACCATGTTCTGGCACTAATCACGAGGTAGTGGTTTCGTTTTGATCCCAGAGGCAGTAACAGAATCTACGCTAGATACCAGAACTGACTAGGTACTGCTATTCCGCTGCACGTTTATAAAAAAAAAGCCAAGGTGCTCGAGGTTAACCCTGAGCGTTCCTCTACAACCTCGTCACAGCCTACACACACCTAATGCGTGTAAAAATTAATTTCGCTTTAGCACGCACCATGAGAGCGTAGTTCCTAACGGGCATGAATTCTGTATTTCTAAAAATATTATTTACCTGGAATAGAAGAGCCTAGCTATGTAAAAAATAGACGCTGTTTATTAAGTTCGCTGGCCACACGGGACTAACGGGCCCATTTCGAGCGCGAACAATTGTGTGTATGACTGTGTGTAATGAAAGGCCGTGTTAGGACATGCGTCTATGATGATATGGTGCTTTCTATAAACGGCAGACATGATACTGATGTCAAATCCTGATTGTTTTTGCAGTTCACCACTGCCTTACGACGTTTAGCTGTCGCTGCGATCAGTTATAGAGACAGGCGGGCGATTTAATGGAAAGAACCGAATAGAGTGGTCAGAAAGAACTGTACCAGAGGGGACCCTATATTCTTTCTACGCCTTGCATCCACTGCTTGCGAACAAACTATGTTAACAAAGTGCAGTTGCTCCGAGAAAGCAATGCCCAAAAAGACACGATCTCACTACTCTCGCTTTCCACTTGTACAAACAATTAGGAATCTGTATTCGTATTTAAAGCAACGGGTGGGTGGTAAATATCATGACCACGAATTCAAGGACAGTGAATGACAAACTTTTCTAGCTTACTTGTTTCCTGCGCGAGCAGTATGATAGTCGCTGGGTATTGTTTACCAGTAGCACCAAATGCAGGCATTTGCAGTTCTGGTTTTCTCATTCACCCGTTGCACAAGAGTCTTCATCGTCGACGTCACTGGGTGATTTGCGAACTCCATACAATGTGCAAGTCGACCGTCTGCCGTTCCGCTTCCAAACCGCCTGTTTTCAAACGACAGACAGTGGTTTCTTTCTTATGTTCCGCTTATTCTTTTATGCCCTCAAGATACACTGCGGTTCACTTGCAAGCACTGAAAAATAGGCGCTTTCGGTCTATTTTAAAAACAAGTGCGATACTACCTATTCTAATTCCAAGAGCAGTTCTCCATAACGCCGCCTATTGTGAATTATGACACCCCTTTTATAGTCGGATACGACTCCAGAATGCAGCGGTGAATTCCCCTCAAAAGAGGCCTTCCAGCCAACGGCGTCAATACCCTTATAGTCGGATACGACTCCAGAATGCAGCGATGAATTCTTCTCAAAATAGGCCTTCCAGCCAACGGCGTCGACAGGTTCTCATGACATCGCTGCTAATCCCCTACATGACATCGTATGAGACTGGTGAGCGCGTCCGTTAAATGAGATTACCATCGACGTCATGACAATTGAACCCTATTGCGTTCCTGTGTGTATCCTACAGTATGGTCGTGAAAACTACCAATAGTTATTGATTTTGTCTTCAAGGAACAAAGATGCCTGCGTGGAACACATAATAAAACCCGCCAGTATTTCTTCTCTTTGAGCTAATATTTTTGTTTCGGTTCTTTTGTTCGCGTTTCATTTGATACGGATGGTGCAGACGCACGGGCGTACAGACAATTAAAGGAGAGTCCACACAGTTACGCGACCCGTTGAAATATAGCTATCATTCTCATTTGTCCGCTGTGTAGGAAGGATAAAGGAATTTCGCGATTGGAGCGACTCAAGAATATTGCACACACTGCAGGCAGCCTCGGACGTTACCGGTGAGCCGGGAGGCGTGAGCGAAACAAATGGCGCCACAGATGATCTGGGTGGCCGCCAGGGTGCGCACCCGACCCAGGTGCTCGATGCCAGCGTAGCCTACGATCGGGGCTGCCAGCACCACGACAGCCACCAGCGCGTTGGAGAGCGCGTTCGAACGGAAGCCCAGCGCCAGCCCATAGAAGGTCATCGTGCCCACGAACCTGCAAGGCGGAAACGAGCGCCCCCATCCGCGATGCGTGAAGTTAGAGTCACTAGAAAAATTATCCAATGACTCGGCGTGAAGTCAGAGAACAGTGCCGCTTTCAACTGACAATCAGGCGCACTGTATTCCTGCAGTAAACATCAAGAGGCAGCGAGTGCGACATCTGCCTGCAACAGCAAAACGTTTGAGAAGGTGGACATCTCTAAATGCTGTGCGTCTGTATAGGACGTGAATTAAAATGGTGTAAATATGCTTTCGTACTTAACGACTTGTACCGAAACGTCGTGGTTCTCCGAAGGAAGGCTCATGCCCTTTTAACCAGGCTGTCGAACTGGAAGTGGAATTAAATAAATTGGTTTTGAAGGAAAGGAAACAGCGCAGTATCTGTATCACATCTCGGCTGACACCTGACCCGCGCCGTAAGGGACCCGCGCAGGGCTCCATAATAATTTCGACCACCTGGAGATCATTAACATGCACTGACATCGCACAGCACACGGGCACCATTGCGCTTCGCCTCCATCGAAACACGGCCGGCGTGGTGGGGTTCTAACCCGGGTACCCCGGACCAGTAGTCGAGCACCCTGGTTCAAACCGAAATTGGAATCGTGCACATATTTTTTTCCCCGTTTTGCCCAACCGCAACGATAACCAAACATCTTGAGCAGGTTCGGGACGTGGTCAAGCCCCTTCTGTTTTTTTTAGATATCGTTAGAGGTTTTATCGCTCATGCATAGCCACAGAGAGCTCCGCTAGACAGTGCGAAATAGAACTTGATTTACGAGATAATAAACAAATTAACTTCACATTTACGATATTTCGTAATGTTTTTTTTTATAGGGCAGCTGCTGTGGGTGATTCCTCGGATTGAACTGAGGGGCTTTGTTTTTATTTATGTATTTGTAATGTAAAATTGAAGCACTAAAGCGGTTCTCACAGCTGGTTCTTCTCGGCACTGCGACTGCCATCTTATACCAAAATCGGGGAGACCGAAAATCATGGGTCTCCATAGTTTGGATATCCATTGGCGCGCACCCGCGGAGACTTCACTTTCACTCCAGCAGCTCGAGCGGCGGGAGCTTGGTTCCGCAGTCGCTTCACTCCAGCTTCGACACCTCGTACAGCTGTGTCTTGGCGGCGCGAGCGCTTAGCTGTCTGGGGAGACCTGTGTGCGGCTCCGTAGAACTGGGAAGAGTTAGCCGCATAGGCGGCGGCAATCACAGTCTCACATACCCGTGGCACGGGCCGGGACACCTTTAATTTTCATTCTTTTTGTAGTGCAACTATAGTATTAGTCTCGTATAACTTTGACGATGACGTGACGAACTCCGAGACCTAATAAGAGGCGTCGGAGAGGTCACTTGAGTATGACGTCATGATTCTTAAAACAAATCATTAGGATTTCTCTCCCAGCCCCGGAGAATATGGTCATCATCTGCGTTAAGGTTGTTGTCACAAATTTGTCAAATAACATTAACTTCGCCTTTTTTAATCAAGGCTAATCGATATGAGCTCATAAGACTCTTTGTTTGAGCTCTATTAAGAGCCGTGGCTTGTGCCCTGGTAAGCTCTGAGTGTGGGCGTGGGTACAGTCGTCTGTTTTCCGTATATCTGTTTGTGCTCCCGTTGTATGTGGTGGGTGGCTCCGCCGGCGGCTCATTTGTGCAGACGGCCCGGTTGCTTAGCCCTCGGGCGAATTTGCCCGCCTTCTCGTTTCCTGAGCAGCCGGTGTGGGCCGGCACCCATATAAGGTTATTGGTGGATGGGGGTGCGTAATATTCGAGTTGAAACGTGTTTGTAGGCACCGGTGGGAAGCAGGGGCCCCGCAAGGGCACCCTGCGTAAGCTGCATCTCTGTGAGCGCTATCATTACCCAACGCCAGCCAGTGCTGATTTTCCACATTGCCAGCTGTGAATAGCCATTCAATATTTAATATTACAAAATTAAAAGCCTCATTAGGAAAAAATGTGTCGGTCATGAAAGTTTCCCATTGGCTGGACGGAAGTGAGGTCAACCGGAAGGAAGTGGCATTGCTTTGAATAAAACCATCAACACCTTCTAATACTATCACATTGCCAACACATCAGGTAATCAGGTTCTGGCAACAGAGACCACATCATGCACTTGGAAGCTGCGAGGCAGGCGCTTGCGCTGACACCGCTAGTCTGGCGTAATATACTGTGCGCTCGCTTGCCACCACCTCTTCCGTGTCTGCGGTTCCTATCTCGGCCCTTGCTAGACACCCGTACTGCTTTGCCGGCCTCTACACAGTTTTTGTCGGAATTCCCAAGCTTGTGGTTCCTTCCGCTGCTTGAGAAACGTGCTGACTCGGTGCTTCCTGCCGAGCTCACCTGGTGGCCACGACCTCTGCGCTGACACCCCTGTGCAACTCAAGCAACGCGCAGTCAGTCTCCCTCATAAACCATAAGGCCCACAGAGGTACGAGATGCAGAGCTGACACATTTATTGTAAAGCGAGCCCGGCCACGGAATAAGTGTGCGTTGCAAGTCTCAGAGCGTAGAGTGATGTGTGACGTGCCAGCGAGGCGCCTGAGGCCTTTTGATGAACCACCTGGGGATCTTTAATCTACATTTCATTTCCCTTTCATTTCGCTTTCGGTTCGAGGCTAGGGTTTCAAGCTTTACGGGCATATGTTGGCGAAATCGGTGATTTGGTACCCTAGTCGCCTTCGCCCCTCGGCTGGCCGACGCTACGATTGCCTTGATCCAGGGCGGCGAAGGCGACTAGGGCCTCCCATCGCCGATTTCGCCAGCCTCTGACCTAAAAGCAAGAATGCTTGCTAAGCGTCTCAGGCTCGTCCATAGCAGCTCCGCTACACACTTGCGACAGCCGTTCTATATATACCCACACGACCACGTGGCGTTGACGTGGTATCACATGGTGGGCCACTGTACCTCAGTGTGACCCCCATACAAGGGTGACCTCCAAGGCCCAGGTAACAAGCGCTTCTTGTGTTGTCTTCTCCAATTCCAGCAGCAGTTCATTCTAGCTCCCTTCAGAGGGAGGCTTGACCTCACATCCCTATAACAAATTATCTTAGTTTGTCAATTGCTGACAATTTAGGCAGGCGGGGTTATACTCCCCGTTCATAATAAATGATAACCTCTGGGGGCTTATAAATATAGAATGAATCGCGTCTGGATCCTTCTTAGCATCGTCGCCTGTGCTTTGCTAAGGTCCGCATGCGGGGGGGCGGAAAAATCCGCCTTCTATCCTTATAATGGTTATGTCATTGGTACTGTCGGGCCGGAATGAAGCGCGAACATCGGAACGCGTGGCAACTGGGTAATTTTGGTACAGTGCGTGCCATCTAGCAGCGTCCGCGATAAGCTGCTGACGTGTGCACTGGGTTTGTGGCTCTGTCATAGAGAAACATACTTCGTAAAGAGCGGACACTCAGGCCGTTTCGCGGCCGAGCAAACATGGGTCTGAGCACCCGCCCCGCCAGGTGGCCTATGTTTACTTCCGCTCTACTTCAAAGGGCGACAGCTTATCACTCGTCCATCAGGTTGCATCCAAGCATTCCATTTCCATATAGAAGCTGGTGCTGCGCCGGTCTTGTGCCGCCGGTTACGCCCACCTCACCGCGCTTTTCAACGCGTCGCCTCGATTTTCCGGTAAGTTGTTCCCTTTTGCCCGCAGGATTAATTTTGATGTTTCTTGAGCTAAAGACATTGTAGCAAGTAGTTTGTTATGCTGCGTGAACGTATTTTGCACGCGTAGCATATAATATGAGCCGTGAGCCATGCGTTTGATGTCTTCCGGAAGAGCATGTAATTTTGCAAAGCGTAAGCGTAATTTTTCAAAAGTCACTCGCAGCACGTTCAGTTTAAAACACACAATTTATCGATAGCTCACCCGTATCGTAACAAAAACCTCTTATATGGCGTGGGTTGAACAGTGTAATGCACATTTGAAATCGACCACGTGAAAATACCTTTGTCACATGGGAAGCGGGCACTTGTGATCGTGATCAGTCAGATCCTAATCGGGCCTCAATATGCCCCGATCGCGTTTGAGCCGCGTTTAGGAATAGTTTACTGCCGTAGAAGCATCGCAATCGAGCTTCCCGATTGCATTCGAAACCTACTGTGTGCCTTTTAGGTGTCATAGAGTGCTAGGAAACGAACAGCAAAAGAGAGAAGGCTAAAATATAAACAAAAAAGGTTGTTTCAGACTGAAGTACATCAAATGCTAATACGTTTCTCATATCTGTGTGAATACCCCCGGCTTTATGTATTTCAGAGAATTTCAGGTGATTGGCATTGATAGGTACGTTTTTTAGCCATAATACCAAATTCAAGTATTTTTTTTTTTGAAAAAGTAATATGCAAGGACTCTTTTCTGCCAACTTGGCAAATTTTGTTGGGTGCTTCGGACCTACTTAGTGACATCTGTTGCACTAGAGCTGTTCTTACTCCCGATACTTGGACCGCTATATCAGCGATCGTTTTCCATCGCGATTGAAAGTCGGATCCCGGTCGAGGGCTCGATCACAATCGAAAGTGCCCACGGGAAGGGGTATAGAAAAATCGTTGCGGATACTGCCATCTACGCAATCATTATGACAGTGTGCGATCACTGTAAAATGAAAGTTTATCACTGGTCCGTACCGCATATATAGGAACTGTCTGGAAGAAAACCAGGGAGACAACCATTGACAACAGTTATTGCTTTACAGACAAAAAAAAATCAGTTTACGTCAGCTCACTTGCGCAAGAGATTGAAAGTAAATATAATTTTTCATGAACGATATGTTAACATGCTTGCCTGCAGACATATTATAAATAACTGTCATCGGCGAGTTTATTTTTCTTTTCTATCTGTTTTTGCCGTGATATATTTCTCTTTGCCGTTTGATGACTGCAACAAACTTTACAGTGTACACAAGCCCACACTAATATACCACGGAGCGGATTAAACTACGGGAGCTACTGCTGCGTTTCATTGTGTGGGACCAACGGGCGAAGACAAGGGAAGCCGGGGACGAAGCTCATATGCATTCCTCGTGACAGCAGGTGATTGACGCCTGTTCTGTGTACTTTAAAGAAGATATGAAACAGTGCTGCCAATCTCTTATTAGAACCAGCTACTATGCGCATGTTTTTTTTTTTAGCCAGCCAATGAAGCGAATAATTACAGGTTATACTGCGCCATAGTTGTTTCACGTCGAAGGATTGGATCGAGTGTGCCAAGAGGGGCAACCTGTTAGAAAAGTCGCCGACCCTGCTGTATACGCCACGTACCGCATCTGCGGGGACCATTTCACCGCAGATGACTTCATGGACCCCGGGTTGACTTCGCTGAAGAAGACTGCTGTTCCTACCAATGCCAATGAAGTTTTGAATTGTCTTTTTCTAGCTACGATTCATGATTACCACAGGACCCACTCGATGTAACCCCAGCGATTGAAACATACATTTTGCAATGAAATATATAGAATTCGCCTTTTCGGGCATGTACGTATCATCAATAGAAATTTAGATAGCATTCGCTTCAAGACATCAGTGTCTGGCAGACAGCTGGACAAATTTAAAGCCTGATGTCTGATTGTTTCTCATCGCTGCCAATAGAACACAGGGTTCGCTTATATGTATCCGTCGCTATGTTCATTATTGCGCTGATAATTCATTACATCTTTCCTTCCTTTTGCTAGTTTCGATAATTAGTAAAGATATGGACTTAATTCTGTACATGTAGGACAATGCTTGTAGAAAGTTGTATTTTTTTATTGTTCTCGAAGGCAACTGCAGCCTTTTTCGAAGAGACGATTTACGTTGTTGTTGTTTGCCATTTTTCCATATTTGTCTTGTTTTAGAACAAGAGTGTGCAGCCCAAATGTGGATTTTTCCGCGTGGTGTCTACACCTTGACCAAAAAATCCCAATAATCGCCTTTTACGAAGAGTGCAACCTTACTATTGTGTTACTATGATGTATTGAATAAGCTGTGCTTGTATTTCTCAACAGCCTATGAACCTATGCCTATTGCTCAAAGCTGCTGATGTGCAGGAATCGAGCGCGCTATACATGCCTTTTTAACACGTTACTTGTGTCTTGCTGTTGACAATGCCTGTTCTGTTGTTCGCAGGGAGGATGTTTTAATGACAAACCCGCGGAGCGTATGTGCATTTTGTTCATGACATGGTGCCACCCGCTTTACCATAACTTCTTTCCAGTTGCTTTTGTATTCTGATGTATTATATAAAATGTGTGTGATCCAGCATTTTTTCTGTGCAGTTCAAATAGTAAACAAGAAAAAATAAACTCTTTGTGTGAAAACACTCCCTTGTATGTCTGGAACTGAAAGAGGCGGCTCAATAACGGCACAAAATTAAAGTAAGAACAGCTCTCATTGCATTATTCCAACCTGCATGAGCTAATTCAGCTTGCGTACTTCGAGAAGCTAGCTATGTGGTATTTCGAGTAAAGGTCTACGATCCTCTGCGATCCGAGAGTTTATTACGTCTATATGTATGCCATGCTTAGAAATGAAATATTAAAGCCCTTGTGGTTCACTTGGACGATGTAGTTGAATATTTTAATAGCCAAAGGTAAAGCAGAATCGAAAGAATTGCTATCGAAACCGAAACTGAAACAGAGCTGAAGCAAAACCTAAAATCTCGGAGGATGCAATTACCGGTCTGACCACCCGCTCGGAGCGCTGGCGGCAGTGTAGTAGCTCGGCCGCACGGCCCTACGGGAATGTCCGCTCTTTACGAAGTATGTTTCTCTGTGGCTCTGTCCATAGCCGCCCTGTGAGGAGCCATCGCTCGATTTTCCGCCTGGCACCTGTGATGCACAAAATTAGTAACAGACATCACGCCCAAGCCGCCGTCACTTGCACGCCGATAGCCGAGTGCATTTGACAGTCGAAGCTTTGTCATCGGTATCAAAGCGACGCGGCTAGCGCCATGCAGGCGCTAGACGGGGATTGCCATATTGCGGCAAATCGAGCGATGGCTCCACACAGGGCGACTAGGGACAGAGGCACAAACTCAGTGCACACGTCAGCAGTTTATTGCGGACGCTGCTAGACGGCGCGCACTGTACCAAAATTAACCAAAGGCCACGCGTCCCTGTGTTCGCGTTACATTCCGGCCCGATAGTACGTGGTCAGTGCTCCACCACGGGGGTGCGAATCTGAGGGGCTCGTCTCCCGGGTCGTCAGACCTCGGGCTATGCAATTTGCCGCGTTCCCCGGATTTCCTGAATGAGCTGGGACCCATACCAAGTATTAAATGTTGTGGAGTGCAACCCCGCGAGGTGCGGACTGCCGTCTTGCCTACCGCGCCTTTACAGAAATTCGTAATGGCCCGCTTGGAGTCACATAAGACGGTGTACGTCGGTGGATCCGTGATAGCTAGCGTGACGGCAGCCTCTTCGGCTTCTACAACTGAGGCTGCTTTAACCACAGCCGTGTTATTAATAGTAATTGGTTTTCGCGAGAGGAAATGGCGCAGTACCTGTCTCATATATCGTTGGACACCTGAACCGCGCCGTAAGGGAAGGGATAAAGGAGGGAGTGAAAGAAGAAAGGAAGAAAGAGGTGCCTAGTGGAGGGCTCCGGAATAATTTCGACCACCTGGGGATCTTTAACGTGCACTGACATCGCACAGCACACGGGCGCCTTAGTGTTTTGCCGTGTTATTCATTCTTCCTTTCTTGGTCACTGCATATACTGTAAATTTCTGGTATGTTCGCTTAGCTGCATCGACGTATACTGCATGGGGGTTGCAGTCGTACTCGACTTTCAACGCATCAGCTCTCGCTGTTCCTCATCGTGTCTGCCTCGAAGGATAATCTTAGGTGTTGGTTTGACGATTAATTGATTTCGGAAGACGTCCGGAAGCGGCCTTCGGCATTCCGACTCCATTACAGGATTAATGTTGGGTTTGATTAGAATGTCTCTCCCAGCCTCAGCACGAAAGAGCCTTTCAATCCGTGATGTCTTGTGGGCCTCAATTAGTTCATCTTAGGTATTATAGACTCCTAGCCCGAGAAACATTTCAGTGCTGGCAAATTTTGGTAGTCCGAGAGAAGCTTTGTACGCCGTACGTATGACACTGTTCAGATTCCTGCTCGTTAAGACGAAGGTGATGATATGGGAAGGAGTAAGTGATTTGATTAACAATAAAACCGTGCATAAATCAGTCTCTTCCATCCCACGGTGCCTTGTGGCCACTCTCTTAAGGAGTCCGACAATTTGGCGCGCGGTCGTCTGTATTGTCTTGATGGCTTCGTCATTGTACATGTTACGCTGTATTAACATACCTAGCACACTGATAACCGTGAATTCCGGCACCGGATTCCCAGCCACAGTGATGTTTACGCTCTCCATGCTGTACTTTTTTGTTCATTTTTTTGTTCTGACTGGAATAATCAGGAGCTCAGATTTCTTAGGCGAGCAGGTGAGGCAAGACATGGTTTTACGTCACCTCCATCGGATGTCATCACGTGGCTTCACATCACCCTAACGGATGTTCTTAAGGTCAAAGGTCAACCCAAAGGTCAAAAACCGGAGGTCAAGGGTCATTGGTCAAGGTCAGTGGTGAAGGGTTCGACACCATAACTGTACCACATATGGTCAGACACGGCTACCATGGTTGGGCTGAAGGTCGTTCAAGGTACGACTGCTTTGCCTAGCGTAGTGAAGCTTTTCGCTTCAAAAATTAGCTGCGGTTTAGCTTCTGTTGAACCTGGTTAGAGAGTGAAAGTTGTGTATCGGGCAAGTAGGCGCGACTTGGCGTCTGTAACGTTGAGTGCGTTCCTCACACTGGATATACAGCGCGCCCACCCTGCCACCCTGGCAGGCGGCATTTAAATTAATGGTTGTTCGCGCGAGGTTGGCCACCCAATGAACGCCGCGGTCTATTGCTGCAGTGCAGCATGTCTGCCACAACGTTGTCAACGCTAATGCATGCAGCCCACATCTCTCTCTCACCACCGCCGCCTACAGAAGGCAAAACGCTTGTCTAACTCGTTCTGGACGTGTTTCAGGGTGAACACGCAATATCTAGCGATAACATTTGGTTTAAAATGGTATGGATTTCATCGTAATTTTTTGCTTTCCTGGTCGCAGCGGCTTTGGGTGTTGCGGAACACACAGTTCGGTCGTTCTAGACATGTGTTTTTGTAGCGAGAGCTACACTTGGCTACCAGTCGAGCATTTCGCCGTGGTCCGGAGGGGAAAGTTGTGCGCATGCGCGGCGGCCAAAGAGGAGTAGCAGGTGCGGAGTGCGTGACGTCAGCGCTTCGCCGCGCGTGACGTCACGTGGAAGAACGGTTGTGCGCATGCGCGGAAACAAGAGAGGAGGAGCTGGCCGGCCTTCGCCACTGGGGCCGCGCATGACACACGTGGATACCACGTGCTAGTTATGCGCATAACTTCGCATGCATTGCTGCGTGTATAAAATGCGGAGGTGACACGGCGGCCGTATAACAGTCGTGTCGCATGGGTGACGAGAAAGGGAGTCTGGCCGCTATTCAGCGGCCGTCTCGACAGGAGAAGATCAATTTCTCGCTAAGTATAACCTGACATAGCCGAGCTAAGCCACTGCCAATTTTTTTTCCCTCTGTACCTCAAAGCACGACTTCGGCGTCCACTGACCCAGGAAGCCAGTTATGTTCCCTTCCTTTCCTCAGATCATCGGAGTCAAGGATGTTGTCAACGCCAACGCCAATAAACACAAGGAACGCCGACAGCTTTGGCTTTGTATATCCTGGATTAGCTGAGCAAGCTCCGTCTATTATTTTTGCAGTGAAGTGTCATATAGAAAGAAATAAAATAAAACAAAAAAGTCTTTGAGAGCCCGTAAAAGCCTTTATAGCCGGCGATCATCTCCACTTACGTGTACGTATACCATAATAGCTCCGTACTGAATGTCTTGAGAAGCGCATTTATTGTAAAATCTGTCTTCCAGAATCGCTTCACACCATCATCATCATCAGCAGCAGCAGCATGACTACACCCATTGCTGGGCAAAGGCCTCTCCCATGTCTATCATATTAACCCGGTCGTTAGCCAGCTGCGCCAACCGTATGCCTGCGAACTTTTTAAAGTCATTTGCCCACCTAAATTTCTGCTGCCCCCTGCTATGCTTGCCTTCTCTTGGAATCCACTCCGTTACACTTATGGAACAGTGGTTATCTTTCCTTCGCATTACACGCCCTGTCCAAGCCATTTTCTATTTCTTAATTTCGACTAGGATGTCATTATCCTGCGTTTGTTCTCTCACCCACTCTACCCGCTTCCAGTCTCTTAACGTTGCACCCATTACTTTTCTTTCCGGGGCTCGCTGCCTTGTCCTTAACTTAAGCTGAACTCTTTTCCTTAGCCTTCATGTTTCTGCCACGTAGGTGAGTACCGGTAAGATGCAGCTGTTTTGCACTTTTCTCTTGAGGGATATTGGTAAACTTCCATTCATGATCTGAGAGAACCTGCCATATGCGCTACACCCCATTCTTATCCTTCTAGTTATGTCCCTCTCATGATCC
This sequence comes from Amblyomma americanum, assembly GCA_030143305.2. Taxonomy (NCBI): domain Eukaryota; kingdom Metazoa; phylum Arthropoda; class Arachnida; order Ixodida; family Ixodidae; genus Amblyomma; species Amblyomma americanum. The sequence goes on along the minus strand of JARKHS020033131.1, from coordinate 204 downwards.
GGGTCAGCTGTCACTGTCTGCCTTATGTAGACGGATTCCTTTACCACTTACAGCACCTCGCTTCCAATTGTGAACTGGTGTTCTCTTTCTACACTGTTGAACATCATTTTGGTTTTCTGCATGTTAATTTTTAGATCCACCGTTCTGCACTGCCTGTAACTCATCGATCATGATCTTCAGTTCACCTCATGAGTGACTCAGCAA